>JAOXNR010053311.1:0-14475 GCA_028571225.1 Parsonsia alboflavescens
GTTTCTAAAAATTACAGAAAACTAGAAAAAGGCCCAAAAGTCCATCCAGATGACCCCGGATGGCCAAAAAATGGCCTTGGTCATAGCATAGCAGTGAGTATTGTTCACTGGACCATCCTGGATCGACCTGTCAAATTTGAGCCCATTTTGACTCTCCCACAACTTTTCAGTTTTTTCGATTCGACCCTAAAAACTTTTCCGATCAACTCCGATTGCCTTGAAACTTCTCCTGCAGCCTCTTGGACCTGTGTGGGCCCTCCTAAATATCTTCGTGGGCCAGCTCTACATCAGTTCACTCTCTTGTATTGTCAAATTTTGATCACAAGTCGAAGGAGTATTCAGAAGATGGTCGGACAAAGGAACAGTCATGCATTCATTCGCACTAGTACCAGGCGAAGCATCAATGATACCATCATCCACACGAATACCAAATATTGGTGCCATGATAAGCTTGTTATTTAAGGAAGGATCAGGACAAGAATCTTGTTTAGTAGGGTGCCACCGATTTCCCTCATTCCACTATCAGTATTCGAAGATGACTCCCCCTGAAATGAGGAATCGATGCGCCGAAAGAAACTCTCATGCTCCACAAAGGTCACATCCATGGTCACATATGTTCTCTGGGTAGATGGATGGTAGCATTTATAACCTTTCCGTGAGTACCATAACCAAGAAAGACATAACGCACCACACAAGGATCCAACTTGGTGCGTTAGGTTTTGTTAATGTGAACAAAAGCAACACAACCAAAGATGCGAGGTGAAATAGTCAACACCGAAGGAAGAGGAATAAAAAGCTCGAGGGCTTCTAAAGGTGTAGAAAACTCTAACATTTTAGAAGGCATCCGGATGCACTGCTATGGTAATGGCATTTTCCTAAAACAAGACGAAACATGATTCTCAAGAAGGAGAGCACAAGAAGTTTCTAGGATATGTCGATTCTTTCGTTCAACCACTCCATTTTGTTGAGGAGTGTGTGAACAAGATGACTCATGAATAATGCCTTGTTGTTGGAGAAAAGCAGATAATGACTTATTCATGTATTCATGGATAGTAGCTTGAAACAGAGTCTGAATCAAGGTACGGAATTTTTCAAACACAGAGCAAACATCATATTTATGTTTTAGAAGATATAGCCAAGTCATTCAAGTACAATCATCTACAAAGACAACAAACCATCTATTGAACGAAACACCAATAGTAATGGCGGGACCCCAAACATCAAAGTGAATAAGGGAAAATGGTACGGTCTTTTTATTCAGACAATAGGATATGAAAATGTATGACTTTTGGCCAAAACACATGCAATACAGACAAAATCATTAACATGCAAACTACTAAACAAACGTGGAAACAAATGTTTAAAATATCCAAAAGATGGGTGTCCCAATCATCTATGCCATAACCAAATTTCCTTGCCTTTATCACTTGCAAAGTCTGAAACATGATAACTAACCCAGAGCTGAAATCATCCTGGTAATACAACCCCCCTCTTTTAGTACCATGCCCAATGATCTTCCTCGTGAGAATCTCCTAAAACAGACAGAACGTTAGATACATCATGACAACACAATTTAAATGTTTAGCAAGTTGACCAACAAAGATTAGTTTAGAGGATAAGGAAGGAACAATAAGAGTGTGCTCCAGAGATAATCATGGCGACATAATAACTGTACCAGCCCCGACAACGGGAGATGATACACCATTAGCATTAATAATGTTGTCCCACTGTGGTGAAGTCAGGGTAGTGACATCACGAGAATCAAATGTCATATATTCAGTTGCACCCGAATCAATAATCCAATCATTGGAAGTCGAACAAATCGGACTAGCCAGAGCACAACCATAAGATCGTCGAATAGTACCTGGTGCAATAGAAGTAGACATGGCATCCATAGTTACCAGAGACAATGTCGGCGTTCGCATAGCGGCTTCTAAGCAAACAAATTCAGCCTTGCCAACTTTTTCAGCTTCTCCGGTCTTTTTTTTTCGCTTGAAGTTCCTTCCACCAATCCGGGTAGCCATGGAGCTGAAAACAAGTCATCTCTGGTATGTTTAGTATTACCAAAATGTGAGCAGCCACCTTGTCCTTGCTTAGATTGAGAGCCATTAGACAGTCCTCCCCTTGGTTTGTTAAGTTTCAACCCATCGATTATAGCAGTTTTCTCCCCTTTAGCAACCATAACTCCAGAAACATGAAGAATGTTAGGTTGAGTAAGCATAACAGCTTGGTGATTTGCTTCACGCCAGACCCTTGCGTATGCCTGCTCAACTGTTCTGCATAATTTTGTGGCTAACACGTCTACAAGAACAGAGTCCAAGAGATCATCTAGGCCATCTAAGAAAGTATAAATATGATCCTCTTGTATTAACTTACTATTACTTTCAATATCAACATGGCAGACCATCGGATTTGGACGTTAAAAATCTACTTGTTGCCATAATCCTTGCAAAGTATTGTAGTATGTTTCCATAATTCCCTCTCCTTGCTTTAATTGTGTCACCTTTCCCTTCAAATCATAAACTTGAGATGCATTAGATAAGTCAAAAAAGGTCATAGTAATAGCATCCCAAACCATTATTGCAAGAAGAATATCGAATAAAATTGCCAATCAACTCGGGAGATATAGAGTTAATTAACCAGCCTTTAACAAGCAAATCTTTGGTTTTAAATCTCCGGCATGAGGGATCGATCGATAGCGGTTGTGGACAGTCCGCATTGATATAGCCAGCCCCGTCTTTGCCATGAATAAATATCTTAGCCACCTAAGACCACAATCCATAATTGCATCCAATCAATTTTATGGCAACACTGCTAACGCAATTATCATGAGAAGTAGGGTCAGATGTTTGGTTAAGGAGAACACTCAATTTTTCAGTAAAGACTTTTTGGAGGAATCTCTGTCGCTGGAGTGCGGAACAACATCAGATGTTTCAATCATGGTTTTCGATAATGATGATATTTCATAGGAATGGATGTTCCTACTCTACTACCATGTGAACAGGTTTGAGGGAGAATAATTCTTCCTTCGTTGATCTTTCCGTAAATAGAGATTACAAATATATAAAGATTACAAGAACCTAATTACGGAACTCAAAGATAGGCTATATACTAGTAAATTATCTCCAAACCAAGGAATTTACATCCTAATTAACACATACAGCTCATTCTAACAGTAGCAAGAAACTCAACACCTTTGTTGGGTTTCCCATCTACACTTGTTTAACCTTCATAACTCAAATAAGATTGACGGGTGAAACGGGTATGACCGGGACAAGTCAACCCAAAAGGGCAGGACTCGGACAAAAGTCAACTCGAATGGGCCTAAAGCCCCATGCCCTCAATACCTGAAAGCCAGACTCACAGAGTCAATAAGGACACGTGGGAAACAACTAGCTACCACCGACCTCCCAGGTCACTGACCTAGAGGTCATCGACTTAATAAAGGACTTTCCCTAATCTTGGAGGTAAAGGACTTTCTCTTTTACTTAATAAAAATACACAATCAGTCTGCGGACTAAGTAACGAAGGAATTCCAAGCAACAGACAAGAGAATAGTCTCCCTCAGAATTGTTCTTACCCCCAATTACTCTCAGAATACTGACTTAGGCATCGAAGCTCTTCCTCGGTCGATAGCCCACTCCGGTGACCGTATTCTCTTAGTTTTCTCAGGTTGCTGACCCCGGAAGTAATCATTATCTGTGGGGTGACCTTGAGATCATTTTGGAAAACCATCACTTTTGGCGCCATCTATGGGAAGACTGAAATAAAAAGCCTAGCTTTCTTTCCCATTTCCAAGAAAAACAAATAAGCAATAATGATGATTCAGTCTCAACAGTCACGTGTTCAGCTGCATCGTCCTGGTAGGCCACCCAGCAGAACTCAACTGCGCACTGGCGAAACAGTGCCAGAAATGCCACCACCGAAGCAGGCTGCTGACAATAATAATCCGAGGCCTATCACTCAACAGGACGAACAACAACCAACACATTCTGGCCTATACTAGAGGGTCCTAGCTAGCCCTCCACTTGTGTAAGGAAGGGCGGAGCAGGGACACCCTGATCCTACTGCTAATGGCAACAATTTCAGGCCACCCAGATCCGGGAGGACCCAAATATCAATGTCGGGCGACCTCCTGGAACGAATGGTGGTGGCCTTGGAGGGGATTTCCAGCAGAGGAGATTACGTATCCACTGGACGTACTCTAATTCCCTCCGAGAGGGATTCGCTATCACCCAAAGGCCAAGCTAGACACATCCAGGCAAACTAGCTTCAACCTTCAGAAGCAACGAACGACCTTCGACCTAATGAACAAGGCCGAGAGGCAGGTCGAGAACAAGAAAGGTCAAAGAAGGGAAGAACCCAGCCTGTGGCTGACCTTAGAAAGACCCTCAACAATGGAAGGGGCTGTGATTTAAGAGACAAGCTCAACTAAGTAGCCATGTCACGGAGTCAAGGATAGGATGCTGTCCCTGAAGAGTGGGGGAGCTCGCTATGAACTCCTCTTGGAGTAAGGATACCTCCTCGACGTAGCCTGATTGAAAAGACAGGTGATAATGCTTGAGGGGTAGCCCCTAATCCACTAAGGAGAGCAAGTCCCCCAACCAATTAGGAGCAACAGAGTAATATGGATCTTACCCAGCCTTCGTCATTTGTCCACAGCATCTGTACCTCTCAAATACCGCCAGGATTCAAAGCCCCACACCTGGAGGCGAAATATGATGGTATAGGGTAGTCTCAACAACACATTGATGAATATGTCTCCTACGTGGAGATGTTCGAGTACCCCGACCATGTCATGTGTAGAGCCTTTCGGTCAATACTAACCAAAAAGGCCCTATCTTGGTTCAAGGGCATCCCTGAAGCAAGCATCTTAAGCTGGACACAACTGAATTAGCTGTTCCTGAAGAATTACCAGAGTAGCACGAGGTGCAAAAAATATATCAACGACCTCTTTACCATTAAACAGAAGGTCAGAGAAACCACCCGAAGCTACTATAGTCGCTTCAATGACGAGGCAGTTGAGATTAGGCAGAAAAATGATGCCATTTACATCACTGCCTTTAAACAAGGTTTGCAAGGGTGTACGTTTTCCTCAGGCTGGCCGAGGAGCCAGTAAAAATCATCAAGGAGCTACAAATGCTTCTTGAAAAACTGATAGAGGTTGAGAAGACAGCCATCCAGAAGAAGATCCTTGGCTTTGCCTCAACCACTGAAAGAGACAACAAGGGGGCATCCAAGGAGCCCACAAAAATCACAGAGAGATAGGAAAGACCCTTAATCAAAAGGAAGGACCTCAGATAAGTGGAGGAAGACCATCCCCGACCTCATGGCCACCCCTCTCAAAACATCAAGAGTAGAAATCTTTGTGGTCATGGAGAAAAGCGGACTCTTGAAGCCGCCTAAGCCTCTCAAGAGTCCTATGGCCAAAAAAGACCAGCCATGTTCTGTCACTACCAAAAGGACCATAGCCATCTCACTGAAGACTGTTTCGACCTTAAGCGAGAGATCAAGAGGCTGGTGAAAGAAGGTCACTTGCAAGAATTCTTGGCTAAGAATGCTGGCCTGTGAATCCACACAACCAGCGACATCTTGTTGGTGAGATAAACTCCATCGAAAGGAGGTCCAAGCGAGCTCGAGGGGAAGATTCAGAACCCTTGACAATGTCTATCTAGGTTGATGACTTCCTGGTACACAAAATACTAGTGGACACTGGGAGTGCTGTCAATGTCTTATACCGCAAGGCATTCGACCAAATGCAGATCGACAAGAGCTCGCTAATAAGGTCAGACACTACTTCGACCAGCTTCAATGACAGCACAACCTATGCTGATGGGATCCGAGTCCCAACTACAGTCCGTGTGAGTGGCAAGGAGGTCACTGAGGTCATGGATTGGATGGTGGTCGACGCCCCTGGAACTTACAATGCAATCCTAGGCAGAAAAGGGGTCATGGACCTGAGAGCAGAAATCTCTTTGCTCAACTACAGCATGAAAATACAGGTCGGGGACACCTAGATTACCCTCAAGGGAGACAGACAGCAGGCTACCGAATATTACTTGGCTGAGGGTAATGAGAAGAGCTCGATGGAGCTCAAGCAGGACTAATGCATTGACCTCCCGAAAAAGGATGACAACCTTTGGATTCAGGCCGCTGGTAAAGGAGAGAAAGTTTTCCTCAACCTAAAGTTCCTTGAGAAAGGGATCAAAATTGGAGAGTTATTACCTCCAAAGATTAAAGGGAAGCTTGTGGATTCCCTCTAAAAGTGCTTGAAGGTCTTCGCTTAGCAACCTTGCGACCTCGAAGGAGTGGATAGAAAAATTGCTGAACACAAGGTTGAGCTCAAGCAGGGGTCAAGCCAATGAAATAGAAGAAGTGGACCTTCGAACCCGTGCAATGAGGTCATAGCTCGAGAAGTCCAAGCTCTTCTCGACGCAGGAATTCTGAAAGAGGTGGTATACCCTGAATGGCTAGCCAACCCAGTTGTAGACCCAAAGAGAGAAGGGACATGGAGGATGTGTGTGGATTTCACCACACTTAACAAGTACCGCCAGAAAGACTCCTAGCCCCATCCAAGCATAGATTAGATGGTGGATTCTATAGCTGGATATTAGTGGTTATGCTTCCTGCACGCTTACAAGGGATACCACCAAATCCCAATGGCTATTGAAGACATGGAGAAAACCTCGTTCATCATAGATGTTGGAACATACTATTATACCAAGATGCCATTTGGCCTAAAAAATGCAGGGGTAGAGTTCCAACGAGCTATGCACAAAGTCTTCAAGAAACAGCTCGGGAGGAACATCGAGGTCGGCTTGGATGACATCGTGATCAAGTCCAACACCTTAGAAGACTTTATTGAGGACATCAAGGAAACTTTCTAGACCCTGAAAGCTGCCCACATGAAGCTCAATCCGGAGAAGTACACCTTCGGAGTCTCGGCAAGTAAATTCCTTGGCTTCATGATCTCAGAAAGAGGCATTGATACAACCCAGACAAGATCAAAGCCTTGTTGGATATGGATCCTCCCAGAAACCTCAATGAGGTACAGAGTTTAGCAGGGAAGAACGCAGCATTAGGACATTTCATCAGCAAAATGGCAGACAATTTATGATGCCATAAAGAAGCCAAAAGACTTCCAATAGACCGGGAACTGCCAAGCAGCATTCATTAAACTAAAGGACTTCTTGGAAAAACCTCCTCAACTCGTATCTCCGAGGTCAGGAGAAGAAATCTGCAAGTACTTAACTGCAATGGAAAAGGCAGTCAACTCAATGCTGTTAATAGAAGGGTCATGTCAGCAATTCCCTGTTTACTATGTTAGTCGATTGCTCCGAGGTCCAAAGACGAGATATTAGGACCTCGAGAAGTTCTTATACCTCATTATCATCACTTCAAGGAACTATCAGGCAGAATAATGAAGCGGTCTCTCAAGCTCTCGAGATATCAAATCAAATTTGAGCCAAGGAAAGTCAGGCTCTCTTAGACTTCGTAGAAGAATGCACTAGAGCTCCACTGGAGCTCACCAGCACTTGTGAAGACAATATTTGGACCATGTATATAGATGGCTCCACGAAGAAAGAAAATTTAGGTGCCTGAATAGTACTGATCAGCCCTGAGGGAGTGAGAATCCCTTACTCTGTGAAGTACAAATTCCCAACCTCGAATAATGAATCCGAGTATGAAGCTCTCTTAGCAGGCTAAAGACTTATAAGAGCTCTCAAAGTGCAGAGACTGCATTTCAAATTCGATTCACAAGTCGTAGCTAGCCTTTGTCGCTGAAGAATACAAAGCTAGAGAAGATAACAAAATCAAATATCTCAAACGAGCAAGGGATATAGTATCTAAGCTCAACTATGTCCTCATCGACCAAATTCCCAAAGACTAAATTCAGAAGCAAACACACTATCCAAAATATACCGAGAGGTAGTTGGAACAAATGTCGAGCTACTCGTGGAGCAATTACACTCTCCCAGCATAACTTGAGAGGAGGGTTTGGCTATAGAGGATCAGGCAAACTGGAGATATCCAATCTACAAATTTCTCAAGAATAGCGACCCCTCGCAGGACCAAAAAGAAGCTCTCCAAATGTGAAGATGGGCATCTCACTACGTCCTAATAGGAAATAACGAGGTATATAGAAGGTCATAAACATGGCCATTGCTCAAATGCTTGAGTCAGGGAGAAGGACAACATGTCATTGAAAAGGTACACAGCGGAATATGTGGATCACACATACGAGCAAAGACTCTCGCCAAGAAAATCCTGAGGACAGGATATTTTTGGCCCTCAATGGTCTTAGACATTGAGAAAACCATAGAGAAGTGCATAAGCTGCCAGTTGCACGGGAACAAGTCACACTTGCCACCCACAAGGTACCAATCAATTAATGCATTAGTACCTTTTGATATATGGGGCATTGACATCCTAGGACCCTTCCCGAAATGAGTGGGGGGTGTAAAGTTCCTAATTGTTGTCATGGAGTACTTCAACAGATGGATTGATGTAGAGCCAATGGCAATAATTACATTGCCAAAGGTTTAATCTTTCATATGGAGGAACATTGTATGCAGGCTTGGCATTCCTCAAGCAATCATCTCAGATAATGGGTTGCAATTTGTTGGCGACCCATTCAAGACCTTCTGCGAAAACCTCAACATTGAGCAGAGGCTGGCTTCTGTAGCTTATCCCCAAGCTAATGGAATAGCCGAGGTCATAAAAAGGACCATCCTAGAAGGACTAAAGAAAAGACTCACCTTGAGAAGTCAGGTTGCAAACCTGATTGGCCAGATGAGATCCCAAGTATACTATAGGCATACAGAACCACGCCTAGAAAGGTTACTCGAGAAACACCATTTAGCCTGTGCTTTGGGGCAGAGGCAGTAATGCTAGTTGATTTTGGAATGATATCTTTAAGACTGACTTAATACAATTCAGTCTTAAACGAGGGGGAGAGAAGGGTAGACATCGACCTCCTCAAAGAGGTCAGAAACAAAGCAATGGAGGCAGATAGAGTCTACAAAAAGCAAGACCTCGACCTCATCAAAAAGGTTAGAAGCAAAGCAATGGAGGTAGATAGAGTCTACAAAAGGTCCTTAAAGAAAGACATTTCATAGTTGGAGAAATGGTCCTTAAAAGGTCAGATGTTGGCAAACAAAGGCAACTAGCCAAACTGCAAGAAAGCTGGGAAGGACCTTATATAATCCAAGAAGTTCATAAAGCAGGGAGCTACAAGCTCGCTGATCTCGAAGGAAGACAACTCCTAAGACCTTGGAATGCTTGCCACTTAAAGAAGTTCTACGCCTAAAGGTCATCTAAGACATTGTAGATCAAGTTGATCTATCAATTGAGCTTGGGAAGTTGGTCAAAAGGACCCCGCCGAGCATCGTGGTGACCTCAACAATCTAGTTTGAACAACTCACAAATTAAAGCTAAATGTTAAGTCTTATGTGGATATTATTTCTATGTTGGTTACCTTAGTGTTGAAAATAGTTTAATGCATTATGCGAGCTCAGACTGCAAATGTAAATGCAAGGTATTGACAGAAAATAAAAGCTATTATAGAAAACGAAGGTCACAAATAGACCTCTGAAAATTTTCAAGAGCCCTATTCTATTACAAAGTGGATTGTCTAACTAGAAGGGGAGGAAGAGGAGCTTGAGATCTCTACTGGTGGGCCCAATGAAGGACTTCTAGGCATCTCGATCATCTTAGCCCTCAGTCAGGAAAGCAGCCCAGGTCCTATGGGCAACGGCCTGCCTTCCTCAGCTCGAAGGAACAAAAATTTCAACAAGGATTCCAATGGCTGGGGTTGGAGCAAATGCAACAGAAGAAGAGACGCCGGCAAGGTCCACATCCCCTGCTGCGATGCCCTCAACTCTGCCAATAGGAGCTAGGGTAGGACCAAACCAGTAGAGTTAGCGCATGTCCCTTAGCACTGCCAAAATAAAAGGAAGAAACAATTAATACAAAAATCACAAAAAGGGGCACCCAAAGTCAAGAAAGCTCTTTACTAGAATTACTTATCCTCAAGTTTGTCCTAACTGAAGGGAGGTTACACAGTACTCCTTTCCCTAGTCCAATGGCACTAAGGAAAGATTCTGACTAAACTGGGGAGGAACATCCTACCTTAGTTCTACTAGAATAGGCCAGTCTCATCAAGAAGTCCCTATGCTGCCTCAAAGCATGGGGAAGCTCATTGAAGAAGGACCGGTACAGATTTCAACTCAGATATCTCTACACCAGAGTGTTTGGAAAGTGAGTGAAAAAGAAGCGTGATTTCCATTCATTAACTAGGGACTGGAAGGGACCCACTAATCTGTACCGAGGGACAAACTGGAGGTACCCTTTAGAGGAGCTGAAGGCCGAGAGGGACTTTAGCTTAAAAAAGAACCTGAAGAGCTCCAGGGAGTAGGAAAAATGTAGAGATGACAGGTAGTTATAAAAGCAACTACCATCCGAAGAGAGTTTGGGACGAGTTGGGCTAAGGGCACGTCCCAGAAGAAAACGATATCAAAAAGCAGAGAATGAAGAAAAGGGAAAAGAATCCCCCCCTTCTTGAGGTTGGAATGGTAAAGGACTATACGTCCTTCACGTTTACTGTAAGGATGTTCGTCCCCAACAACGGCGGCGATATTGCCGATCTCCGATCCCATCTCCCTACGAATCTCAAGGATGTCTGCAGAAATTAGGGAGGAAGATAGTAAATCGGCCTCAACCTCAAATAGGTTATATTCCAGACTTGGCACAGGATAAGCCTGGGGCTAGAGAGGGGGGAATAAAAAATCCCATTATATAAATCGCAATGGAGGGAGATGCAGCATCAGAAATAACAGACATCTCTGAAAAAGCTACATGGACAAAGAATCCGAGTGAGCAAAACAGAAAAAATTGATGCAGGAATATGAAGTTTGCAGAAAAATTCAAAATTTCTGGAAGACTTCTTATTTAGATGATATAAAGAACCTGCGGAGATGCTGGGTAGAAACCGATGAGCCAGGGAACGGTCCATTTCTGCCCAAAGTTTTTCAGCGGTGCGGCCTTCCAGAATAAAAACGCTTTAGTTCCTTTTGAAAAGCAGAAATAGAGCGACCTTTCAAGCCTGGAACGGGTTGATTATTGCTAAAACTAAAACGGAGAAACTTTCCAATTTCAAACCAGCGATTAGTTTTCCAAAACTAAGGAGACATATCTCTTTCCAGAAATAGCTGTTATAGAATGAAACGACTCGACCTTTCAAGAGCCGCGACCTAAAAATGGTAACTCTTAATACCTGAAGGTCAGCCTCACAAGCAGTTGCAAGAAAACAGCTCTACCTTTCAAGGGTCACGACTTAGATATGGAAGACCTTAATACCTGAAAGTCAGGGCCCCCGACATGGAGATGGTATCCATTAATACCTGAAAGTCAAGTCCAGGACCTAGAGATGGTAATCTCTAATACCTAAAGCTTAGGCCCTCGACCTAGAGATGGTGATTCTTGACGCCTGAAGGTCAGACTCCCAACTTAGAGATAGTAACTTCTAATACTTGAAAATTAGACTATCAAGTCCCGAGGAACGAGTGGATAGGGACCTCCTATCATCGACCTCCCAGGTCATGGACCTTGAGGTCACCGACCTCCAAATGAGCACAAGAGAGGCCTCGCTAGACCACAACCTGCGACCTGGTGAGTCCCAATTCTGCCCATGTACCTTCCATGCCGTGACCAAGTGCGCGCAACTCTACTTAAGGCCGAAAGATTATTAGCCAGACTGCAGCTCTCTACTAGAGACGCGAATGGCAAGGCACCCCCAAAGCTAGCCTTTACAAGGAATCGGAGGCTACAACTTAAAGATGGTAATTCAAGCACCATGACCTCTAAGCTCGCTGGGCCTAAAGGGGGGTAATGATGAGTGAAACGGGTACGATCCGGACAAGTCAACCCAAACGGGCAGGACCTGGACAAAAGTTAACCCGAATGGGCCTAAAGCCCCATGCCCTCAGTACCTGAAAGTCAGACTCACAGAGTCAACGAGGACATGTGGGCAGCGACCAGCTACAACCGACCTCCCAGGTCGTTGACCTAGACTTCACAGACCTCCTAAATGAGCTCGAGCAAAAGTCTTACCAGACCCCGACTTTTGACCCAGTAAGCTCCAATCCAATTCATAAATCTTCCATGCCACGACCAACGGTGCGCGACTCCTAACAACTCCCATGAGCCAAGGATCACTCAGCTTAACTTCGCCAGAAGAGATGTTCGAGACTCTCAACATTCACAGGAAGGTCGCGAAGTTGGTCTGAAGGTCAGTTAGCAAGCTCATATCACTCAACAGAGACGTCAATGGCAAGATATCTCGTCCAATGGAAACTCCATAATTCTGGGAAAACTTGGCTGGATTCGACAAAATCCCACAATTATCCTAATTGTCTACTGTTACGTAATGTAGAGCTCCAATCTAGGAGGTAACGGACTTTCTCCTTTACTTAATAAAAATACACAATCAATCTATGGACTCAGTGACCAAGGAATTCTAAACAACAAACAAGAGAATAGTCTCCCTGAGAACTGTTCTTACCCCAAATTACACTTAGAATACTGACATAGACATCGGAGCCCGACAGCCCACTCCAGTGACCTTGTTCTCTTCATTTTCTCAGGTTGCTGATCGCAGAAGTCATCAGGATATGTGGAGTGACCCGAAGTTCAGTTTGGAACCCCATCAAAGATGAAACTGAATCCTACTCACAAATTATACTATGATATCCAGAGTAGAGTTGAACATGTTCTACAAAATAGTTTCTTTTTTATTCATATGAATTAATGGCTGCATTTTTAATTATTTCATAAAATGCTTCTTTCCTTGCTAAATACTTCGATATTGAAAGAAATTTTTTTCTGATAGAATGACTTTTATTTTGAAATGAAAGGAATAGATAAATGTATGTATATTAATTTGACTGAAATCATGTCTTATTGAGAGAAATTTGGTTTATCGATTCCTTCAGTTTAATCTGATTTAATCCTATTTTTTGTCCAAATCTAAACTGATATCTTTTGCGCAAATTACTGGTTGCGAACAATTAATCTAATAATATTGTGGAGGGATGAGAGATTTTTTTTTTCTTTAAAGAACAAGTTTTAAGTGGATCAAAATGTAAATCAAATTTGATATTTAACATATGATAAGAATTTTTTTTTTTTTTTTTTTGATGGATTAGAAGAACATTGCCGTATGTACCAATGAACATGAATCAGTTTTTTCTTCTTGATCACTAAAGCATGAATTAAAAATTTAAAAGTGCATGCATGTAACGGTTAGTAGTTGGATCGTAGGCCGAGATGTCCTACGGTGGCTAAATTAAAAGATTGAAATAATATTGTAATAAAGAATTTTCCTTGTACAATGTCAAAGATCAAAAAAAAAAAAAAAAAAAAAGGGAAACACCATTTTGAAGCCCCATCAATTTGTACGGTCTTGATTGGATTTGGTTGAGAAAAGGACAACAGACATGAACTCATCATCGGGGAATACGAAAATTTTAGGGTCTACTTATCCTCTTGCCTTCCAAATTTAGTGATCCATTCGAATTTGAACTACAATTTTTACTAGGCATGTTTATGGAAAGTTACGGTACATTTACGTCCACATTCTTTTTGGATGTAAAAATATTCTTTCTATAGATTTATAGGATATAGTTTGTTAGATAGAAATTTCAAAGAACATATCTTGAAAAGAGAATATATTTATATTTAAATCGTAAGGAAAGTTCAGAGTGATCTGTCCAAAGAAAAAAGGAAATTTCATCATACTTACTTAAAAAAAAGAATATATTTATATTCAAATTATATATAGATACAAACTTGAGAGTACTTAGATTCAAACTTATAGAAACTTCCTAGTATTTCTTTGAATTACATTAAAGGTAAAAATCTGTAATTTACTGGGCAAGTAAAAACATGAAGCTGCCAAGAAATTTCTGTTCAACTCTCCATTTATAAGAGAACATCCTAAGCCTTAAACCCAACTTGCAATCCTCTCTTTCTATCCTTTCTTTGCAGTTTTCAAGTGCTTTTACTCTTCTGTTAAATTCACCGTTACTCTTCTGTTAAATTCACCGCCTTGTTTTCTTCATCTTGAGTCATCAAAAATTTGATCATGTTCTCCATTGGTGATTCTGGATATGGCAAACCTCCCGGCAAGCGATTGCAATTGGTGTTCAGAGCAGCGTACTTTGTGGTAACCCTGTCCAAGAAAGCGGGTTTCAAAGGTGCAAAAATTCTTGGCCCTATCTTACAGCGTAATGTTTCTTATGTAGCCCTCAAAGTTGATCACGAACCTTTTCTTAATCTTGACAAGAATGCTCTTGTTGATTTGGTTGGAGAGAAAAATACTGATCTTTTGTCCCAATTTGGAGGAACTCAAAATCTTGCCCAACTCCTCGAAACCGACGTCAAAGATGGAATCACTGGTGATCCGGGAAGCTTAAA
>JAOXNR010053312.1:0-14473 GCA_028571225.1 Parsonsia alboflavescens
TCATTTGGTTTCATCAAGTTAAATCTTCAAAATTGGCCACTGACTGGGAAATGTGGTTCATTATATTTACAGTGCAGGTCACCTAAGGGAGCACATTCAGGCGCACAACTCTCATTCACAGTTTCATTCGTATAAGCTTAAGCGTTTGGTAAGGGTTTACTTTAGATGCTACAGTCTAATTTTGTTTTTCTCCATGGAACTTCACGGATTGCCCCTGTACATAGGTGTGCTCTTTCTTCTTTTGGATGTGTCATGCCACCTATTTGTGATACTAAATATACATGGAACTTATTTAATATCAGTGCTTGTGAGGAAATGTCCAAAAATTTGCACCATGGGATTGAGTGGAAGGGTTGTGGCGATATTGATGAGATTTTCTGCAAGTAAAATTCTCGTAAATCTTCAAGCCACATGGAATCAAAGCAGTAACAGTATTAAGCTGCATTTTGTGTATTGTCTTGTGAATATTGGACAAGGACATATGAACTACATAAGCTTCATGCAAGAAGCTGAGCTTTAGTGCTGTTGTCGATAACATGCCTTGCCTTTTTTCCATGTTTATTGGATGCCAATAGTTGAAAAATTACAAGTTTTATTTCTTGCTTAATTTCATTTGATTCTCTCTTTAATTTAAGATATTGATCTTTTTCTTATGCCCAATTATGCAAACCTCATGAAATAGGTCAAATGCTGCAAATCAACATGCAAGGTGACTGACATCAGAGATCTTTTAGCCTGTCATTATTGTTTGAACAAAGCTGTTGACAAGTTCTATGATATGTACAGTGCAACATGGTAAGTAAATCATAAAAGGATGTCAACATCTTTTGCACATTTGAGTTTATACTGAATTCTGAATCGAAAGTATAACATAATGGATCCTATGTTTCTATGGAAAAGGGTTCTTTTAAATATTACTGAATTTGATGGTTTTCAGTCTTAATCAAACATAAAAGTAAAACATAGGAGAAGATATTATATGATATACATTTACGATGATTAATAATATTAAAATACAAGAATATTTTTTTGCCACGTTATTGTTGATGCATAATGATAGGAGAAAGATCTAAAGTGTAATGCTTGCTTCAAAAGTTAAGAAGGGAGTGAGGGATGGTTTGGACATTGGTACTTGGAAGAACTATGTCTTGGGTAATAGTAGAAAGATTCATGGAATTTTTCGTGGCAAATATCAAATTCAATACTAACTTCTGCATTTACAATCTTCTTCGGATTCTATTATTATCTGTCTTAAAACTAAAGGAACTAGTTTGTTTTATGAGTTGAGAATGCCAGATAATAACTCATATGGAAATATACACACGCAGGAAAGCTGCTGGGCTTTCTATTATTTGGGGTTCAATCTGTTGTGAGGATCATTTTAAATGGTAAGATTGTACTTGCATATCTTCTGTTTGTGATTTTCCAAGCTTAACCATTAGTTGCTTACTGTCCAGGCACAGAATAAATTGCTCATGTGCAAATGTTGAAGATAGTGCGTATATCATCAAGAACCATTTCCAAGATCAGGAATGTGCTCAATTAAGTGACTTGATCTTTTGAAGTGGTACCTGGAGAAAGTAGCTACATGTTTTCGGATGGGTTTGCTCAAGTGGCTATTTTATGATTCTATACCACAATGTTCTTTGCCCCTGCAAGTTCCGGTGTGGAGGACAACAGGAGCAATAGGTTTCGGAGGCTAGCAACAATGACAGGGAAGCAGTGCTGTTAAACATACTCAGAATAACAATCTTTTACACTGCTGTACAATCTTTTCGATGCATGGTGTCTTTACTTCAGCCTGTTTGAACTAAAAGCTATAACTGTTAGCATAATTCAGGATACTTCCACTTAATCCCTTGAAGAAGGTCTAACCATTTTGGAAACTTCTTGTTCCAATGTGGAAGGGTTTATGGTTGGCGTTTTACTGAGTTTATTCTGGTATAGTCATGGAGTCATGGTTGACAGAAACTTGCATTAATCTCCCTTAGGATTGTTCATTTTTTCTGAAATAATCTCTGGAGAGTTTCTGTTGCAATCTATAGTTCCTTCTTCGTTCAAATTTCTGAGTGGGCAGGCTATAGTTGGACCATACGTTATAATTCGGGATGCTTAAATTATGCAGCACTTTATATGTAATTCCACAGTTTATAAATATTAAGCCTCTAATTGGCGCGGTGTTTCTGTTATAGTTTTTGGTGAGGCAGGTTTTTTTTTTGCAAAATTATTTTATAAAAGTTACGTATTCTAATTTTCAAGAAAAAAAAAAGGGGGTTCTATAAATAGCATGCCCTCTTGATTTTTGGCAACTTAAAAGTGAAGTTTGTTATTAGAATTTTCGAAGAAAATTAAGGTGCCAGGGTACTCTCGAAAATGTCAAATTTAATAGAACTTTCAGGGGAAAAAAAAAAATAAAACTATGTCATAATTTAATTATGGTTTCAACTTTTGTATCTTTTAAGGTTTAATATATACAACATATTAAAAAATAATAAAAAAAGATTATGTATAAAATTTTTATTAATATTTTTTCAATAATATAATCAAAAGTGAGTACGGATACGTAATAGGAGATTCACTGTAAGGGATAGGAGGAAGAAAAACAACCATGGTTTAAAGTTTTATAATTTTTGTCTTAAATAAATAAATAATAATTTGTTTTCATATTGAATATTGGAGTAAGAGAATTTTGTCGGCGTTTAGTAGCTAAAAAAACAATTTCCTCCTCTTATTGCTGCATAGCAAAATATTTCAAAATAATAATTAGAAAAATTAAATTTTATTTATTAATTTTTTAAAACATAATTTAAATAAAAATAATAAAATACACCATTTTTTATTTTTTAAAATATAATAAGTAATATATTAAAATAAAATAATTTTCCTTGTCTGAACTAGAGCTATCAATTTGGATCAAACCCTTGGGATCGGTTTGTCCCGACTCTATAATTTTGAAGGATTATGCTTCAAAAACCTAATCCCAATAACAAGAAGGGCTTTTGACCCGATCCTTAAGGGCTGAGGGTCAATGAGGATTGAGAGAGGGTCGGGCCGGATCAGCCCTTGGGGTCAGAGGTTTTCTTTTTTTTATTTATTTATTTTTTAAAAATATTTTTTTTATAAATTCTAACAAAAGTACAAACAAAAATTAAAACAAAATGATAGTTTGATTGAAATTTTATTTAATCTATTTATTTTCTTCTTCTTGAAGTCCATAGGTCAATTAATCTATTCAATTTTATTAATTTAATTCAAGTTGTTCGGAATGGTCACTACATTGGAAGAAAGACAAATTAAATTACTCAGATAAAATATATTTAGAGACATGAATGAATGAAGTAGTACTTGTATATTCCATTAGAATTGAATTGAATTAATATGACCTCAAGCTTCACGATTTTATGCTTTGTTGTTCTATTATTAGTTTGTAGAATAGTAGTTAGACACTTACTTATAAATATGGATTTGGAACTTATGGAAATTTAAATTAAAAACAGAGATTAATATTATTTTGTTTGAACTAAAATAAAAATAAAATTTGCAAACAAGATTCCCTTTGGATTGCATTTTTATCTATGAATTGGAAAAAAAAAATTGTTTGGTTTGTAAGATTTGTAAAAGAAAGCTTTTGGATTGAGCCTTAGAGGTCATATTTCATTTTAAAATTTTTTTTAAAATTTTTTTTTAAAAAAAAAAACTCTGGCTCCAAGGACCATCCTGTCCCGATTCTCAACCTTGTGGGATTAGGATTAGACTGAAATTTTGATCACCCTTGAAAAAAAAATCAATCCATCTCAACCCTTGAAATAGTCTAGCCCTTTCGGGCCCCGCCCCAGCTCTAGTCTGAGCAAGGGAAGCTCGTGAAATTTTTTGGAGACCTTTTACATGAAGCGCTTCAAACATAAATAGGTGTTTTTAGTTAGTTGACTCTGCATCCTCCATCTCAAAGAAACTATCTTGATTTGAATCCATCAAAGTTAGGGTTTCTTGAATCGAATTGTACCCTAACCCTTCCCTTGAATATCGGCAACAAGTTTTCTCGAATTCGAACTAAAAAAAGTTCATGGGAGGTCACGGCGGTCTCAATATTCTCCCTCAGAAACGATGGAACGTTTACAATTACGAAAACCGTGAAAAAGTCCGGCGGGATGAGGAAGCAGCGGCAAAGGAAGAGCAGCTTAAACGCGAGCAATCTCGCAAGCAAGACTCTGAATTTCGCCTTGAAAAGCTACGCCAAGCTCGGGGCTTATCTACAACTTCAACTTCTTCCCGGAGTCAAGACGGAGGCGAAATCGAGAAGGCAACTTCATCCTCGGTAGAATTGGAACCAGAGAAGGATTCCAAACACATTAATTTATTTGAAGGAATTAGAATCTTTGATCCGATCTTTGAAGTCAGGGACGAGAAGAAGGAAAAGAATAAAAAAATGAAAAAAGAGGAGGCACCTCGGGTTGTGACTGCGGAGGATGAGAAGTATAGGTTAGGGTATGGTGTGGCTGGGAAAGGTGTGAAATTACCTTGGTATATGGCTAAGCTGCAGAGCGATGATACTGGTGAAAAGAATGATTCGGACGATGATGATTCTATCCGTGAGTTAGAATTTGGTAGAAGAAAGCATAAGGTTTGCAGTGATAATGACCCAAAGAAGAAGAAGACCTTGCAGGAGTTGAGGGAGGAAAGGTTGAGAAGAGAAAGAAAGGAAAATGGAAGGGAAAAAGCTTTGCTCATGGATAAGTCAAGGAGAGATGGAGGTTATTCACTACGAAGATGAAGTTTGCATGCTATACTGAAAGGTTCTTTTCGGTTGCTGTGTAACGACTTGTCTGCTATGAATGTTTGGTTATTTTGAAAGTCTTCAATGTAAAATAATGAAGCGAATTCTTTCTCTTTAATGAAAATTCTATTTGGTTTTATACTGATGCAACATGGTTTGAGAGTTTGGTGATCAATTCTTTCTTATGCCTTGAAAATCTGTTAGGAAATGGCTTGAAGAATGGCCGTTATTTGTTAATTTCTTCATATCTGTCTGGTATCTTCAGCAAATTCACTTATTTCTTTGTGGTTGGATGGTGAAAATAGGTGGTATTAGCTGGCCAACTAGAAAGCAGGGGGTTAAAAGTTGAAGATGCATGAGCTAGCAAATTATATTGCTTTTGGAAAATTGTAATTCTTTGAGGAATGGTTTGGTATATTTAGTGTCAAATGGTTTCAGAAATGCCCATTCTCATTCCCTGCTAACTGGTTGATGCACACAGATGCTAAATCTTACTGGATTAAGTGTGACAAGGTGGTAGGCATGTTGTATTCAAATTTTTAACAGATTGTGCTCTAGATTCTAAATCAGAGTATTTGTATGAGCAACAATCTACCTTCCTAAGGAAAATGGATTTCAAGAAATTTTTAACGTTTAAAGCATATGATATATAGATTACTAACCTCGGCAGACCAGTGAGTATAATTAATTCAGAGTACAAATCCCCTTCAAAATTTTGCTTCTTTTCTATTGTAAAAGATTTTCTGTTTTTTGTTTGATTGTAGTCCTGCGTTTAAAGTAAAAGTTCGGAATGAGCATTTATCTCTGCATTTCTAGTTGATTATGCAAATGAAAGAATTACTGTTTGTCTCACTTATTTACATTCATCAATGCTTTCATTAATTATTGGTGTGCCTAAAGACTGCTTTCTGGTGTCAGTTGAGGTTACACAAAAATCAGTGATAGATATCAATGCTTCAATTAGTATCTGGGACCAATCTCAATTCTGGGTTTGAGGTTTGATGCAACAACCATGTTTAATTTTAAATTGCAAGGAACAGACAAAGAACAATAATTTGTTAATCTGTGTTCTGTCTCTATGTGTTAATAGATTGAATGTTGTGCAGAATGGTGAGACACGAATGATGGACATTATGAAGGATTCTGGAAAAACAGAAGAGATATTAGAGTGGTCTTTGTTGATGCAATGTTACAAGTCAGTCGAGCAACTCTGAATGTGTTCTTGGGCTACCATCTAACTGTTCAACACAAGTCCCAATAGCTCTAATGTTAAATGACTTTTTCTGGATTCTGTTGAAGTCCTGAATTTGCAGTTTCTCTATTGATGTATAAGAACTTAGGAAAATGGAGACATCACAAGAGGCTTCAAACAGCTGTATAATGTTATTGTGATAATCATTTGGCTATCCTTTATGCAATTCTTCAGTTTATGGCCACAGTGTTCTGTTTATATGTTCTTCGTTCAGATGTATATGGGATGCTTGTTGATCAGATGTAGAAATTGGTACATTTACAAGTGGACAAGACGGCAAAAGCAATGGAGGAATACGTGCACAACTTTGGAAGCCTCTGACATGTTTGGTCAAGGCTGGTGCAAAGTGTATGTGAATTTTTCATCTAAAAGTATATCTCTCTGCAGCTCAAAAGAAATTTGGAAATATTTCATCATTTCTATGGGTCAGGCAGATAATATGGCATCAATAATTTATCTACTATTGTTTGTAGGAGTTGTTGGTCACTGGTTGTTCCAGCTTCTAGGAGCTAAGTTGTTCCTTTCCGTTAATGTCAGATTAATTTTCATAAAATGTGTGCAGAGCATATGGTTGTTGCTTGAGTTTCAGAAAGCTTGCGATGATTTATGAAATATCCCAAAATTGACCTTTTATCTGTTAAATAACTATGTTCTGGAATCGCTTGGCTGAACAAGGAAGCAATAGTCATATGATAGTTTAATACATTTGATTAGCATAGCTGGTAGCTTAGCACATTTGCTCTCCTATCTGCTTCTGGTAGTAGATATAAAGTAGGCCAAACAAAAAATTAATTAGACCTTAACACCTGCTCTGATGAAGTGGAAAATTATATTCTCCATACACGATCTCTCACTGGAGAACTCATTGTTTTTAAGCCTTATCTTCTTAGAATATAATATCATGTCAAGTCTTGAGTATTGTAGGGAGGAATCTTTTTCTGGTGTCCATAGTATGCCAGAACCTGAACTATAAAGAAGCTCATGGCTTCTCTGTCATGGTTCAATTATGGTGAAGCTTGGAGAGCAAGCTCTTTTACATGTTGCAAATCTAACACTTCTTGCGGTATGTTTCTGAACCTTTTATTGACTCATTTGGGTAAGTTTCTTTGTGTTTATAATTTATTGTTAGCCAAATTTGTGTATACCTTCTAGTTTCAGGTGGTAGTACTGAAAATGAACATGGGTTGTTCTCACTGCTGGTGGAGAGTTTCCCGAGTTATTTCGAAGATCAGTGATGAGTCTTGGTTCTTTTTTCCTTCTTAGGTTGAGAACTTTTCTTGCTTACAATCAAGAATTAGGGTACTCATTTTATGCCAGAAACTTTTGCAGGATTAAGAGAATACACAATAGATGTGTGCAATAGAGAAGTGATTGCAAGGGGAGACTTCAAAATTCATTGAAAAAGATTGTGAAAAAATTGTTATTATGTCGAAGGAAGATAGTGGAGATTTCTGCATTACGTGATTATTACTTAAATACTTATACAGCATCCTTGCTTTATGTTTTATAATAACATACAGCTGCAATTTAATTCCGGTTCCTGAAACGTTCGTTGACCTCTGTTATAGCTAGTACTGACAATTCCATCAAATTCATATTTTTTGTACTTATTATTTGCTATAATGACATTAGGAAACTGACCTATGTTAGGAAACTTATTTCTTGTTAGATTATGATTTATTTCCTATTCCCATCCCTATTAGGATGTAACCTAGTAGTTACCAAACTTATATTACTAATTCCTGAGAGGATTTGGATAAGTAGATTTTCCACTTTATATGAAGGCAGCCGATGACCTCAAATAGTCTGTTAATCCTTCTTAGCCGCAAATAAACTTTCCAACTTTTCTCCTTTGGGAACTCCTTCGAGATCTCTCTTTTGGGGGAAAAAATGGGAGAAAGAAAAGTTTTAAATAAGTACTCTCTTTAGATAGAAGGGATTATTTCCTAGAAACGCACGTCGTATTATTTCACAATTGAATTAAAAAAGATCTAAACTTAATCACTACCTATTAAAAAAGGCCTAAACTAAATCACTAACTTCCGCGTGGATTCGGATATCCAAACACTTTCTTTCATCATTATTTGGACTTTCATCACAAATGAACCTATAAATGTAGCCAACACTACAATTATCACTTACCATAGAAGTATCGATATTAGATTTCAGGCTTAAAAGTGGGCTCAAAAAAAGAATATCATTTTCTGGGAGAACCAAAAGGAAATTCAATTTCCATTCAAAAGATCTCGATTTAAGATAAATTCATAAGGAAGTGATATCTTTTCAGGATCTACTCCCGCTTTGATCCCTCCAAGATTTCGAGGAAGAAGCAACCGAAGAGTAGATGGAGGTGAGAATGATGCTTCCAATGAGCATCCGCTGCAATACATGTTGCAATTACGTTTACAAGGGTACAAAGTTTAATTCTAGGAAAGAAAATGCTGCAGGGTAAACCTATTGGGAATCCAAATCTTCAGGTTTTACTTCAAAGTGTTCTGGGGAGATTACCTATGGAACGGATCCAAAGAACTCAAGACCACATTGTTGAATCTGGTGCAACCCGAAATTTTGAACCTTGGCGTGCCGAGAATGAAGCAGAGGAGAAAGAGAAGAGCAAAAGAGAGGCAGAAGAAAAGGGTGATGCCATGAAAGCATTGGAGAATAGAACGATGGAATCCAAAAAGGGCAACGCAATTCTTGCAAAGGGCAAAAGAGGAGAAGGAAAAGAAATTGAATGAAGAAGATGAAGCCCTTATAAGATCAGTGATCAAAGGGAGACGGGAAAAATATATCAGAAGAATTGATGATGATTTAGAAGATGTAAATGGACGCTTCAAAAATGCAGAAGCTATAGATAAACAAAGGAAATTATGAAATGATGTAATGGTGCATCATGCATGCGGGTATGCTGATCATGGACTACCGAGTTGGGCCAGGGTTCAATTTGGCTGGAATTTTCCATGGCCCAAAATCGACTGAGAAGCAGAAGCTATAGATAAACAAAGGAATTTATGAAATTTTGTATTACAGTTTTGTACTGTAAAGAGAAATTATGAAATTATGAAATCCCAGGTTTTGTAGATAATTGTTCCTGAATCAACGAAATAAATAAATTTAACCAAAAAAAAAAAAACTTGATTTATTTTTCAAGATTTGTGACATTAGGAATGATCATTCTAAGAACCCCATTTTTCATCTCAGCTTTAACTTCATCAACTTTATTGAATTCTGGGTTGAATTCAAGGCTTCCCCCATATTGTCTTCCAGATTCTTCATCCTCACGTTCGATCTCTCCTCTGCCGGCAAAAAATACGGTGTTCTTCTCCACCCATACCTTGAATCCATCTTCGCCAACCCCAGGCAGAGTTACTCGAACAAGGACACCATTGCCATCCTTCAATTCATCCACTGATATCACGTCTTTTGGACCCCTAAGCTGAAAAGGGTTCTCCATCTTGAACTCCTGTGGAGAGCCCTTTACAATTACTGTTAAACCCACAAAAAAAACATAAAAATAAAAAATCAGAAACTAATGAGTTTTTTCAAGTATTGGTTAGTGAGATGAAAGTGTTGATAAAAGAAAGGAAGGACGTATGATGGGTTGAGAAAATACGAGGGGAATTGCTGTCGCTGTTGCCGCCGCTGCCTTTGTCTTTGACTTGGGATTCATATTCCGAGGCGGTCGTGGTGGAGATAAAGAAGAAGCGGGTGGTGGCGGCGGTTGTGGTTGGTCTTAAGACGCCTTCCAGGGGGAGCCGCAAGAATTTCCGGCGAAGATCGGATGAGGCTGCGGTGGCTATAGCTTTTCTGAGAGCAAATGCCATCAGGCTTCTGGCCTTTGTAATTGGATTTGGGACGATGGAGTATGGGCAGGTCTGATTGTTTTGAATCTTCTGATGTTTTTAAATTTTAATTAAAAGAAACCCAAGAGTAGAGAAAAAGAAGAAAGGAAAAGGAAAAATCCCTGTAGTTCAGTAATTTTTTTTTTTTTTTTAATCTGTTTTGGGCCCTTTCTTTGTCCACAAAGGGATCCCAATATTTTTTTTAAAAAAATGTATAACTCCCTAGGGCAAGCACAGTAGAGACCTTCATGATATGGGAAAATATTAAAAACTCTAAAATTATAAAATATTAAAAATATTAAATTCCAACTTCATCCAAAATTTTTTGTAATGATGCATCATGCATGCGGGTATGTTGATCATGGATTACCGAGTTGGGCCAGGGGTCAATTTGGCTGGAATTCTCCATGGCCCACAATCGACTGAGTGCCAACCGCCGAGAATATAACATTCTTAACGTAGTTCTCACCCTTACAATCAAAATTAATCCAATCTTTAAAACCAAACCAACATTTCATCCTTTCCATTAAGAGGAAAATAAGCAATGTTTTCAACCCTTTTACTACCTACTTCTTGTGTCTCAAGATTAAAATGTACTTCTACAAAATCTTACCTTTAAATCATCTATATATTATTAAAAGACAGGTGGATGAGTTTATAGTTTCACAAGGGTTTAAGTATCAATTTGATCACTAAATCTTTACTTTTTTTTCAATTTAATCATTGAATTTCTAATTAAATCGATTTAATCATTTTACTTTGTTGGAATGGTCAATTTGATCACTAACTTTTAATTTAGTCAATTTAATCATTTTACTTTGTAGGAATAATCAATTTGACCACTAAATTTTTAATTTAAACTAAAAAAATTTTGAAAATTTTCTTTATGTAAATTTAAAAGGTACAACTTTGATTTTGAATAAAAATATATATATTATATATTTATTTCATTCAAAATTTAATGTTCTTTTTTTTTTAACGTTGGACAACATGTTTTACTTTTAAATTAGTTAAAATTTTATTTAAAAAATAACATTTTTAAGTAAAAAATAAGATAAATCAAACCCCTTTTTTAGAAAAAGACTATAACAAAAGTTAAAATGAGACGAAATATAGTCATTGGAATATTATAAACATAATTTCACCTTTTGCTTAAATTAGAAATTCAATGATCAAATTGACCATTCTTGCAATGAAAAATTGTTAAATTGACTCAATTAGAAATTCAGTAGTCAAATTGACCATTCTTGTAAAGTAAAATGGTTAATTGATTCAATTAGAAGTTCAGTGGTTAAATTGGAAAAAAAAAATATACAAGTTTAGTAACCAAATTATTACTTAAGTCGTTTAACAAGTGTCAAGCAACGATTGGTATAATTTTTTTTAAAAAAAAAAGAGGGTGAGGTTTCATTTAAATTTGAAGAAGGAAAAAAAGAGATTATTGTAACATTTAAAGAAAAATAAGAATGGCGAAGGTCACATTCACCCTACAAACCTATGACCTACATACTTCCCCACCGCCCCCCCCCCCCCATAAATAAAAAGAAAAAACTTACATTATATTCTTTTCTTTTTCTTTTTTAATAATTAATAAAATGTGTAGAAATATGAAAAGTCTTCATTTAAAAAGTTACTTTAAATTATCTTTTATTATAACAATCCAAAAAAATTTATTTAAACGAGAGACAAATGATAGATTGAATTACATTTTCTTAATTATACTTATATATACCAAAGTACTCAAAAAGTAATTCAATTTATCATTTGTAATTTCTTTAATTTTTAATTACTAATCATACCAACTATGCGCTGTGTGGCATTACTTATCAAATATTATATCCGACTGTGACCTAATCTGTCTTCTCTTTGGAGCTTCCTCGTAGTTTCAAATATCAAAATGAGCGCCCACACTTTTTTCTGTAATCTTACCAACCTCCATTTGAACTTCCAACCTTGACCTTTTGACTTCGAGTACCTGGAATTATTACTGAATCAATCCGGACATGTAGTTTTAACAGAGGTTTCAAATTATTAATCCACAATTATATTTATTTCATATTAATGAAATGTTTTTTTTTTCTTTTTCTTCTCTATCACTTGTTTCAGTCTAAATAAGATAATTGCATAAAAACCTGAAAAAGAATATAATCTGGGGATCAATTAAGCGGAAGAAAAGGGCTTATAAACTGGTAATATTTCTATTTTTCAATTATAAAAAAGTTTATCAGTTTAATTCCAACAGATTTTTTTTTTTTTATTCTCACGCCATCTTGAAAAAGAGAAAATCAAAATATTTTACGTTGAAAAGAAGTTTTTTCAAAATATTTAGTATTATTAGGTTTTTTAACAAAGGATAAAATAATTTAATTTTTTCCATTTTTTCTTTTTAATTTGATAATGCCTTGGCGATGTCTACCTTTCTCTTTTTTTTTTTTTTGATTTAAGGGGAAAGTCCCTTGCGGGCGAAACTTCTCCCACTGATCACAGAGCTCCCTTGTATCAATGGGATATAAATCGAAAGATGTACATGAATTAATAAAGAACAGATGAAAATGACGTAACAAGTAAACTATCAATTCAAGACATTATCTTTATCGAGATAGCCACTCACTCTCTACTTTCTCTTTGATTTCCGGGGGAGGGGAAGTCCCTTGCGGACGAAACCCCGCCCACAGGCACAGAGGCCCCTTGTGCTAGTGGGGGTAAATCGAGGGATGTGAACGAGAGGGCAGAGAACTGACGGAAAGGACGCAACGGGAGACAATGGCCGTTGGTAGAGCCAACGTTTAGAGCTTACGTCCTACTCCCGATGGGTTTCGAACCTCCGCCTGTCGTTGGAGTTAACCAAACGTCACGTCAACCTTACCAACTCGCCTATACCCCTGGGGGCGACTCTCTACTTTCTCTTGATAATAGAGGCAGTAGTTAGAAGAAGAGAGCATTGCTTCCGAATGACGCGACATTGCTTCCTTTTTCCCAAATCCAGGAATGTCTTAGATGGGCCCTGGACGGTGGCGGGCACACCAGTTGCAAATATTAAAAATTTTAAGTTAATATTAATAGGACCACCTTAAAAATTTTAAATTTTTATCTTTTGATCATTCTAAACATTTCAAAAAAAAAATTTTTTTAAATGGAAATTGTATCAAATGGTCACTTTTGTTATCTCATTTTAAAAAATAATCAAATCTTAAAAATTTTCAAAATATAATCATTTTTTTATATGAAATTATTTAGTTACCCTTTTTATATCTAAACCATCCGTGAAGAGTTGGATATGAAGATAAACAACTTGTAACTGAAAATCAACAATCTCTACATTTGATAAAGGAACAACCCATACCTTTGTTTTTTGATATGGGTAGTTTCGTATATCCAGGAATAATATAGTCTAAAAAGATATTATCTTCACTAAAATTTAAACAACTTAAAAGTGTGATCAAATTTTAAAATGCCTATTTATTTTGATACTAAAAAAAATTGAACCTTTCTTTAATATCTTTTAGCTCATTCTAAAAAAAATTTTAAGGCCTTAAGCACTATTTTGGAAATATATATAAAAGACTTAAACCACAACTCAATAATGAAGAGCAAATCACAATTCAAAATTATTCGATAAGAAAAATACAATATATTTTTTAATTAACTTACTTTACTTATTTGATAATTTCAACATTAATATTATAAATTGTTAGGATTCAAAATTTTGTTGATTTTTTTTTTCTGCATCGAAATAAATAATTCCCTTTATATATTGGCAACTTATATGAAAGAGGTGTTTTTAATAACGTAGAAAATGAATTAATCATTCGAAAATTTTAAAATATGAAGTCATGTAAAAAAAAAATTATAATCTTAGTTTTATATTCATATATAAAATTAATATTATTTATAAATATTTTGGTTTAAAAAAGAAAAAAAGAAAAGAGAATCATCAAGTTATGCCCCTCTTGACCCCAAAGGCCTAGTCCGTCATTGACCTTGGATATTCTAGCACTTTTTATACATTATCTTTTACACTGTCTAATAAACTAATATATATTATCCATTATAGATAAAGTACCAATAGAGTTTAGTATATCTTTTTAAAATTTTATTAATAAAATATATTTGTCAAAGCATACGTGAATGTTTATTATTGATGGTATAGAATATAGTGTAAAAGAAGTATTAGAAAATTTGGTGGCCCTTAGATATGCTTTTACGTGGACCTTGTTCCATCTTTGATTAGAGATTTCGTGTGACACACTTTTTAAAATAAAATAAAAATTTTAAAATTTAATATGTTTAATTCTATTTTGAATTTTTTGAAATAAAATATCTTATTTTCTAAAATAAATAAAATTTAACCTCATTAACTACCTCTTTAATTTAAAAATTTATATTTTATTATGTCACACTATTAATTATAAAGATAAAGAGGTAAACCATATGAAAGTCAATGTACCTCTTAATTTTTAATTAAAATAAAGATAGAACATTTATTTTAGGAAGAAGGGAATATATATATACAGGATTGCTATAAAACGCAACTGGTGGAGCGCAACTGGAGCGCAACAGCCAAAACGACGTCGTTTTGGCTGCGAAATAAGTGGATGTATCCTT
>JAOXNR010053313.1:0-14472 GCA_028571225.1 Parsonsia alboflavescens
ATAAAATAAAGAAGAGAGACATTTAATTTCACACACAAAGAATATTTTTTTTGAACCGACACAGACAAACTATTTTATCGCTTAAATTTTGGTAAAATTTATGAAAAATTAGGTCAAAAAAATAAAGATGGCTAAAATGTAAATTGTTTAAAGATTAATCAGGCAAAAAAAAAAGTTTATAAACCAAAGCTTTTAAAAAGATATAGTTTGAAGATTAATTTGATCAACAACTCTCATTAGAAAATAATGTACTTACCTAATTAGACCATTTGTACTACACGAATAATTGATAGCTATACATAGAGATTTACTTTATACTCAAAGTATTGATTTTATGATTCATATCAAACCATAATATACTAATTATTAAGAACTACAAATACTTTATAAGAGGAATCACATCCCGTACAAATCTTGAATTTTATTATTATTATTATTTGAATTGATGTGAGTCATCCGAACGTATTCGAATTTTTCAAATGGCCAAAATTTTCCATTGAAGTTCTAATTTATCACAAGAGGAATAAGATTCTTTTGTCTGATGCTGTATGTTGTACCTGAAGAAATTCCTGACAGGATAATGCTGGCATAAAAAACAGTAAAGGCATAAAGTCAACATGAGAATGCGATGTCGAGTGGGCTTCATTTTCAACCTCCCAAGAGCGGCAGATATGAGGCCAGCTGCCATTTTTTTACTATTTTCTACAGAACTTCAGTGGCCCATGCATGATTCTCCCCTCCCAAAAAAACAATAAATAAATAAAGAAAGAAAATTCGAATGATTTTAAAATTAACATTCGATAGTTTAATTGATATTTTACTTAATTTTTTAATATTTTATCTTTTTTTAAAAAAATATTTTTTTTCATAAGAATATTTTAGAAAAAAAAATTTATCTTAATATTAATAAAATTGTCATGAATAACTTATAAATATGGGGATGGAAAAGGTATTACTATCATGGATGGCCCAAACTACGATGGTACTTCCATTAATTAAATTTTGGGCTCCACGTAAGCAAAATGTCTTGGCCCAATCTGTGCTATAACAGTGTTCAGTTTAATCCTAAGAATCAGAGAATTTTAGAGGATCGATGGGTCTTTCCTATCGTTTTAAGGGCCACCAGTCCAACTTCCAATCCAATCGTAGAAGTTAGAAGGGCCGAGGATGGCTGCTCTTCAAGTTTATTTTTTATTTAGACTTTTTCGTCCCTCTCTCTCTCTCTCTTTTTCCCTTTCCCAAAAGGAAAGGGACATGACTTGACCCGATCCCTCGAATGAGTCAAAAAACCCTTCACATGTGATTTTTTCAATCTTGAACAGATGGATTTAGCCACTCATGCTGGACCGTATTACATATTTTATTCAAATCAAATAATAATATTTTATGATGAAAAAATAAATAATATTTTTTGATTTAATATGGATCATGAAATCCATATATAAAGATATGGATCCGATTTATAACAAAAGTTTTCTAAATAAATTTGATTTGAATTTTTTGTCAATCCAAGTTATGCAACTCTCTAAACATCCAAAGTTGGATTAGTCGGACTCTGCAACCACCCAACATAAAAAAAACAATCAATATCAATGATAGCCTAATGAGTGGGTGCAAACATGATAAATACTGATTTCTAATCTCGTCAACATTCTTTTGGATTGAATCTATAGGACATATTAAAAAAAAAAAAAAAAATTTATAGGTTTGAATCATAAAATGAATAAAAAGGCATCTTCATCCTTATTATGCAAAAATTTTCTTGACTCCAAAGCACACTATAACCTTACTAGGGAAGTTTTTCGCACTTACCGTGAACAAAAGTTCTCAAATTGTATTGATGACACCAGAGTGTTCTGTGTACATTTCATTTGAAATGATACTGTTGTGGTCTCACTAATAAAAATTGATGTCTGTAAACGAATTTACTGAATTGAAATGAAAAGACAACATCTGATGCTATTCATGGAATCAGTTAATAAGCTATTCTGAAAATTTGACCGAGATGATTCACAGCTTAAAAATGTTGGAAAAAAGAGCGAGATATGCTTGTAGTGTAGTTCCACAGCTTAAAAATGTTGAAGAACAGTTTAAATTGCAAAAGTGAGAAAATAGTTTGAGAGTCAACTTTCACTTTCTGCAATAGTATGGAAAAGTGTGATTGTAATAATTACTGAATAATGAAAATCTTTTGCTTCCTATGTTTGCTAATTGATTACTATCTTACTAACTAGTGTTTTTTTTTTTTGGTGTGGGGAAGGTAGACTCCGGTTTAGTGCCTATATTCGTTTATGCCATATTCGGATCATCTCGTCAGCTTGCTATTGGTCCAGTTGCATTGGTCTTGCTTTGTGTTTCAAATGTCCTGAGTCACATAGTTGACTCGTCAGATGAGTTATACACAGAGCTGGCAATTTTGCTGCACTTATGGTTGGTATTTTGGAATGCATAATGGGGCTTCTAAGGTACTAATTGTTCAAAATTTTATTTTATTTCTCATTTGAGTAGCTCATGTCGCTTGAATTGATTCTTTCTGTTAAATGTGACCTTTTCTTGAATATACTTAGCTTTTCACATGGAATTTATGCAACTGCATACTGAATAGAGAAATATACATAACATTCTAACCATTTTTTCATAACCAATGTCACAAGTTAAATACTATCTTTCTTTTTCAGGGTGATTCTGGTTGTTCTAGAGGTGTAAGACAACCTCAATTACCAAATTTTGGTGTTTTGAGAAGTTAACTGCTATTTTGTAGAACTTGATTTTGATTCTTGGACAATGGCAAGAGAGTCTTGTTACTACGTGTTCTTTTTGTTTCTTTGGGTCTGAAGAGTTCTCCATAATCCCTTCCCCCACAGAATCTGCTTTAATATGTTGAAAACTCTCATATGTGGTCTCTCCCACCCTAGGCTTGGATGGCTTATTCGTTTCATCAGTCATTCTGTGATTTCCGGTTTTACAACTGCTTCAGTTGTTGTGATTGCTTTTTCCCAAGCAAAATAGTTTCTGGGCTATGATATAGAAAGGAGCAGCAAAATTGTTCCTTTGTTCATCAGTGTGATATAGATAAGGTATGACTTTATTAACTTCCAACAACTTCTCTTCAATCCAATCGTAATAAAAAATCTGTGGGGATAACCAAGGCTCTGGCAGCGAAGAATGGATATGAGTTGGATTCAAATCAAGAGGTATGCTCACAGTAACTAAAGGACTTGATCCCGTATTGTTATGAAATACTCTATGCTTTTCTACCTCATCTGGGACCAGTTTTTCCTATACAGAAAAAAATTCATGTAGTGATCAATTTTTCTTAAATTCATGCGTAGAATGAAACTTCTATGTTATAAATGCCTGACACCTGTCTTCTAACAGTTATTTGGTCTTGGCGTGGCCAATATTGCTGGTTCATTCTTCTCAATGTGTCCAACAACAGGTGAGTTTCTATAGTCATAAAAGTGATAAGATTTGTCCATGCATCTATTGTTACTTATATTGCAGTTGATCCATGAATTCCCTTGTAACTCAGACTTTATGGTCTCTGTTGTTATCTTACTGGCTTCTGAAAGGCCTTTTGAATGTTTCATGCAGGTTCATTTTCAAGATCGGCCGTTAATCATGAAAGTGGAGCAAAAACCGGCTTATCTGGAATTATCATGGGAATCATAATGGCCTGCGCTCTTTTATTCATGACTCCTCTATTTGAATTCAGACCTCAGGTCTTGTCACCTTGCTATAGATCAATACTCTTTATCAGAAGTGCAAATTCATTAAGAGGCCCAAGGCTGGAAATGCAATTCAATTTCTAAAAAGATCCCAGAAAGTGTAGTTATATTAATTCTCTTGAGTTTCATCTCAAGTACACCATACCCTAGTACCTTATCTATGAACATGTGCATGCATTTTACCTGTGGCTTTTGCACATTTTGGTTTGGCTTGTCTCTTTAGTCAGGAATGTAGCTGTCTCTTGAATTTGAGCCATAAATATACATCTGTAAGTACAAATTTATTCAATAGTTCCATATTATGCTAATCCTCTCCTGTGAATTCTTTTTGCAGTGTGCACTGTCTGCCATTGTTATTTCCGCTGTGATTGGACTGGTATGTTTACCATAATATGCTCACACTGGCTTGGTTTTATTTTGTTTTCTTCAGTGGAGTTCCTCATTTAGGTTCAGAGAACGTTGTCCAGCTTCTGCTTTACCATGTTAACCATCAAGAGAAATTTAAATGGTGGTTAAAGTTTCTCTCCCTATTATTGGAAAAATTGTGTTTCTTTTATGGAATCAATATCCTTTCTTGGGCTCGGGAATTGCTTTCTTGTTGAGGGTTGTTTCTTACAATTTAGAGAAGCATATATTTTGGCAAGTTACGACATATTTATTTTCCCCTGAACATACAGGTATTCTTATTCTGTTTTTTCAAAGCTGCACCAGAATGAAGTAAGCTGTATAACGTGCAACAATATTCTCACGGGCCAGGAATGTATATATCATGATGACCCCATAATGCACATTTAGTGAAGTTATTTATTTTTCCTGAGAATGCGACACAGCGCACACAGCTCCTGTGTGTGCCAATAAAGAAACGACGTCGTTTAAAAAAAAAACAAAAAAAGTAAGAGAGATGGCAACCCAGAGCAGAGCACCGGCAAAATCTCCACAACCACCTACACCCCCGCCACCTACTGCCATCGCCCCCCATCTCCCCAAATCCTTCTCACCACGACTCGCCTGCCACGCCACACCGCACCCAACCCCGCACTCCAAACCGCCGCGACCCTTAACTGACCCACACTGCACCCAACCCCGCCGCCACTCTCGGCCACCCACCCCGCACCCCACACCGCGGCGACCCTCGGCCACCAACCATCCAACCCCGCACCCCACACACTAACCAACACAGCCGCACCCAACCCCGTACCTACCGCTGTCTCTCTCTACGATTGTAGTCGCCATCTCTGCTCTTCCGCACCTTTGCTGCAGCAGGAGAGAGAGAAGGAGAGAGGGAGAGAGCGTGGTGGAGCTGGCATCGCACCTTCGCCGCACCTTCCCATCAAACCTGGTTTTTTTTTTAAACAAAAAAAGGATCCAAAAGGAGGTCGTTTTGGGGCTGGCGAACAGCAGGGCTGTGTGAGAGGGTGCACCACAAAATCCTATATATATATATTATTTTGTTGGGACTTTTTACTTTTAAGAGTTGGGCTTTCTAGAAAATTTTATCCATGATTAATGGCAGTGAACAGTTAATAATTTGCATCAGATTAATCCTACATGTTGAGAATCTCACATTGGAAAGGGCATGTGTAAAGGCAATCCTCCCCTCTTGAGCTAGCTTTTGGAGAACTAGACCCAAACATATATTTTAACACTAAATATATCCTGTTGAAAACAGAACCTGTTTAACTCTTTTGATTATGTCACACAGTCTGATTATTGGCATTTCCATCATTGTATTTATTGACTGGACTTCACCAGAAAACTCCATTCTGGTAGCAGCATCACCACCATATTTTAATATATTCATCATATCAGGTGGACTATGAAGAGGCAGTTTTCCTGTGGCTCGTGGATAAGAAAGATTTTCTTCTCTGGACAATTACATGTTCAACCACCTTGTTCCTGGGTATTGAGATCGGTGTTCTCGTTGGTGTAAGTTCAACAGGGGGATTCTTTTTGCTCATTCTGAATTTGTGGTATTCATATGGGAATTACACATGCTAAGTTCATTAGATCATACCTTTGTTAGATTTAACAGATGCTTGGTGCGAAAAGTTATTTTGGTATTCTGCGTTTGTTTATAGGTTGGTGTTTCATTTGCTTTTTTCATTCACGAATCAGCAAACCCCCATGTTGGTGAGTTTACTTATTTTTATTATTATCATGTGCCTGTGTTTTGGTGCTTAATGTACAAGTCAAAATCCAAGAATTTCCATTTTGCTCGTAGTTCTGCTTGCTTCAACTTAGTGCTTGGCTATTTCTCCCACAACATCCTCAACCTCTTAGTCTCTTTCATCTCTCTGTGATTAGATACTGAAGTAGTTTTCATCTTCTTTCGTCACTTTAATCATCACATTCTCTATTCTTTCTTGTGATGTAGTGCAATTTGACCAGGGACGTTATTTTGATGGTTTTTCATTGCAAGTAAAGTAGTCCTTCAAACGTATTAGTGGCTTTAACAATCCACTTAGAAGTTCCAGAAGTAAATTCTCATTTTCCAATTTTGTATCTATATATGGTTCAGTTCCAAATATCTAAGTTGTGTACTTAGTATGTGGGATAAGTCAATACTTGTCAGTGCTTACTCTAGAAGTTCCAGAAGTAAATTCTCATTTTCCAATTTTGTATCTATATATGGTTCAGTTCCAAATATCTGATGTGGTGCTTTTCTATTGAAATTGGACTGTTTGACAGCTGTTTTGGGGCGTCTTCCTGGAACCACTGTCTATAGAAACATTCAACAGTATCCAGAAGCATATCCATACAACGGGATAGTCATTGTACGCATTGATGCACTTACTTATTTTGCAAATATTAGTTACATTAAAGACAAGGTACAATTGATTCTTTTCTAGTGTATTTGTTACACCGGAAAACTTGTCATTATTAGATATATTTGCTAAATTCATAGGCAAGATTCTCAAATTCCTTGGCTTTACTCTCAGACTTCGTGTATGAATTTGAAACTGACAGTTCTACCAAATGCGGACCTGAGGTTTCTAGGATCTACTTCGTAATCCTTGAGATGGCATAAGTGATGTGGTTCTGGTACTCCTGTGATCTTTATGTGCTTGACTACTGAATGTATAAGTATTTATTTCCATACTAATTGGCTAATTATATTTTCCTCTTTGACTTGGATATCTAAATTAAGAAGGTGCTTGTTCTTTTTATGAACTCCTGCAAACTAGCAAATATTTTGACCTACATAAATATTTCAACTGGTGAACATTGTCTAATTCATTGGGTGTTCTGTTAATATGTCTGTTGCATTTCTCTCAGCTGTTACATATGTAGACTCCAGTGCTGTCCAAGCTCTGAAAGACTTGTATAATGAATACAAGTCACGCGATATTCAGGTATCAACTCTCTCGATGAGAAATCTAAATTCTCAAAGTTTTAACTAATAGTACAGTTCCTAAAACTGTCATACCAAATGCGCTGTGCCTACAGATGGCTATTTCTAATCCCAACTGTGATGTCCTGCTCACCCTTTCAAGGGCTGGTTTTGTTGATATGATTGGCAAAGAGTGGTATTTCGTGAGGGTACATGATGCTGTTCAAGTTTGCCTTCAACATGTGCTGAGTTTAAACGAGAGTTCAAAGCCATCAGAATCTCTGATTGATGAAAAACCAAGCTTTCTCAAGCAACTACTGAAAAAAAGATTAGAAGGTCCTTATAACAAGGACTTGGAGTCAGGTCAAATACAACCTTCTCAACTGGAGCACTTTTGTTAAAAAAGTCATGAAGGACAAAATGTTTTTTCTCTTCTAGGAAGAGGGCAGCCTTAGGAATTCTTTGTAAAATGGTGTGGAATTTTTCTTCCATAAAGTCTAGTTTGGTTGATCTGTAAGTAATTTCGTCACTGAAGTATACTAATATTCAAACTGCCGACTGCTTATTATTTGTAATTGTCATTACAGTTGAGCTGAAATTCAGCTCTAGTACCTAATAAAATTTAAGAAAAGGCTGGCAATATTGCCACGGCTATCATCCTCCTAGCAGAGCATTTATTCTTATCAAATGGCGATTCTTCTGCTCACTCTGATTCGCTTGATGTGTATCACATCGCTTAGGCTTATCATTCCCTCTCTTCAGAATTTCAAAAAATAAATAGATTTTTAATGTAAAATTTCATTAATAATATCTCTATCTATTGATTTATATCTACTTGTATAAATTTCTATCACTCTAATTGTAAATATATAAATTAAATAGACCGGGAGTATCTCAAATAAAAATGTAACATTCCTTTTTTCGGTCCCACATCGGGATCTCTTAGAATTTTAGCTGATGCTCATTTGTATATATGGAGAGCAGCCACAGAAATAGATACGTGATTTGAACTAAGGAGAAAGGCTAAAAAAGCGAACGGCTACTCCATCGTGGTGCCCATTTCTGTTGGCGCACGAATTTATGTAGGGGTTATATATGCTGGCCGAGTGCCGATGCTGCTTCTGTCCGTAGAACTCGCTCGAGCGGGCCTCCCAAATCACTCCCGCCAATTCGGAGTCCAAAAATTAATCGTTGAAAATTAATGGTACTTATAAATTGACCTGATTTGCGACAGTGATCTCCATACTATTTTAGACGGTATCAACCTGTGAAAAATCCTCCACTCTCAGTCCTTTGCTCCGGACAGAACATGATAAATCCGAATGTTGACTTTTGTCTATGAAAAAATATTGGCAGGAATCCTTTGCTCCGGACAGAACATGATAAATCCGAATGTTGACTTTTGTCTCTGAAAAAATATTGGCAGGAAAATGCCAAAAATGGAGGTTCCAGAAGAAGTGGGGAAAGATTCTCAGATGGTGAAGTTTCTACTCTCACGCCTCTTACTGATGACTTTTATTTGATATTTATAACTTATCCTTGTATTCCAAATTTACTCCTTTACTTTCTATATTTGAATCGATATATTCTGAGTCCATCATGGTAGTGAATCTAGTGATTTCAATGTTCCTCGGAGTGAAATTGGAAAAAACCACCCTTCTTTCCCATTCTCGTTTCTTTTAGAATGATTAGGGAGTGCTTTTGACGGCAAAGTGATCTTTTATCCAGAGGAATGCCCTATTTGTGATTTGTGAATTTGGGATACTCTTTTTTTTTTCTCCTTTTTTCACATCCACTCCTCCCCACCCCCCAGGATCAAAGGAGATCTCACTCACCCTTAGCGTGACTGGAACTTGAGAACACTTGGTCCAAACTCGAAAATCTCGAGTTCGAGATCTATTGTTTCCAAGTGTTTCCGAGACTTGACTAATTTGGGATCAATTGATTATGATCTGTAAATAGGGGAGCTTACATTAGCCAAATGCCAGAAGGGTTTGAAAGATCTCGCTGGCAATGTTTTTAGGCATATAAAAACTCTAGCAGTAGCAGCAGACAAGTAAAGGTAGAATTCATATGATGTTTCTTGGTTTTATGCAACTTGTGCCACTCCTATTGCCTGCTGAGGTTTGTAGTTGGCTAAGCAGCTATGATAATTAGATTTTTGTCCGGAAGCTCGTCTTACATGATGAATGGGGGGTCTCACATCAAGATTCCTTTCTTTTTCTGCCCTAGTTTGATTGTTTAGTTCTGTTGAACTTAAGTTTATTAAATGATTTTGCAAAATGGATGAGGATGTAGAATGCTGAAGATTACCTTGGATGGACAACTTGTGCTAATTTTCCACTTCTGTGCTAAAGAACCTCTTTTTCTTCCCGGTCTAAAATAATGCATGAGTACATAGTGAGGTTTTCTTTGAGTTCTTGATTTCCTAGTTTTATGAACTGCTCTGTTCTCTTGAATTTAATATTGTAAACACGATAAGTATTTTGCCAAGCAGCAAATTTGTACCAATCACGCTTTTGTAATCGTTCTCTCTGACTCTATTAATTCTCCTTCTGTTATGATTATGGTTATTAGCGGCCAGATTATTTAGATTTGATAGATCACAAAATGGTCCTTGCTTGGTATTAAGATTGTCCTTTGTACTTAGAACTCAAGCTTCACTCTGTATCAAGTGTAAAAAGATGAATTTCAGTTTTTGGATTGTTTTTAATTAGAACCTCCCTGACAATTTACTCCAGTAGTTTTATTATTGTAGAAAGACTTACTGGCATCTGGCTGCTTCAAGATTATTGGCTCAGTGTTTCTGCCGAGTGCCTGCAACATTTGGAATTCATTGCTTTGGATGTGAAAAAAGGGAATACTTGAGAGCATGTAGCGTCAGTTTTCTTTCACTACATGTCTGATTTGACTTCAGAAGTTGGAAAAATTCAGTTACCAAAATAATGTAGGAGCTGATCAAGACATATGCCTGTTTGGCTAATGAATCCCACCTTTCCTTGGCCAGGTTGTTAATGTGTGATGGGATCAAGTTGACAGATCAAAGAATCTAGAAACATCTGCAGTGGTTTCTGTTATCCATGAACTCCTTCATATTCACAAATGATTGAGGGAATAATATTTCCTTCTTTAGTTTTACCTTTTTAGATTAGCTAATCTGTTCTTAAGATCCCAATAATACCATCTTCTTTCACTACCCCTAGGTGAAAGCGAATTCGATAATTCTTTTTTCTGGGCTGATTTGTTGCGACAAGAAGTGTGGGGACTTTTTTCATCTATGCTGTTTGATGAACAATGTTTCTGTAGATATTGCCTGATTATTGACCACTATGGGCAAACATTTCATACTTGAGTTTGTATTTTGTCCCTTATTGTCTTCTGAATTCAATTCCTGAAACCAAAATGAAAACCATGACAGGAAGCCTTGAGTTTACATCTTTATCTTCATTAATTGAAATTCTATCATTCACCACCTTGAATAACGTTTTCCTTTTCTTTCTGTTTGCTGTTTCAAATATATTTGACTTGTGATTGAGATATTGTGGAGTTATTGTATCTTTATTGTTTCCCCTAATTTCATTTGTTTGCAGCCTAGAAATTTTATTGTCTCTGTTGAGAAACATTTGGCTCAAGGTTCAGTCATTCCCATAGAATTTGTTACTGATTCATAATTGTAGCAGCTTCGACGGTTCATTTTCAACTCTTCACTTTTTGTGAAGTGCTGTAAAAGGTGTCTGCATCAGCTATCCACTTTCTGATGGTATCGTTCTCCTGAAGCATATCAACTGAAATATTTCTCTTTAGACTTTGAGCTTCATGATCAGTAAGTGATGTTGACTGAACTTACATGGAAAAGGTTGGTACAGTGAAAGAAGCACCTTAATGCCAGCAAGCATGTTTTAGGAACAGCTACATGTTTTACATCCTTGTAATAACAAGAATTCAGCATATGTTTTCAAGTTATGTATCTAAGGTTTCATCACTTAAGTTTTATATGTTATAGAATTCTCTGGTACTTAACCCCTATTAGATGGGTACCAAAGGTATGGCCTGAAGGACAACAAGATATAACTTTACTCTTCTCATCTAAAAACCAGTCGACAGCTGACGTGTTGAAGTGAAATCCAAATTATGGTTTGTATATGGTTGTAGATAACCTGGCTATGAAACTTGGATATTGTATGGTTGCCATTTTGTACTTCCCTGTTCCTCTTCAGTCTTCTCCATTCTGAAATGCATATGCTTCCTGTTCATATCTTGATTCATATCAAACTGTCAAGGCTTATGGCTGCTATTCTTCAGGGCTGATTTTGAAGGATGGAGCAAAACGTTACAAGAACCACAAGTAACATCTTCTGATATCCTCTTACCAACTCTTTTGGATATGATTACCATTGATGAAGGATTAGGTTATGCTCAGATCTCCTCTCTCCTCCTTCCATAAATTATGATCTTACAGGAACAAAAAAAAACGAGTACAAATAAAAGCTCTGTCATCTTTTCTGTCCAAGTCATGACTGAACATGACTGAAGGATATTTGTTCATATGGGTTCAATAACAAAATCATGTTGTTTGCATGTGATGAATTGCTAGTATGCCAAAAGATGCTAGCTGCTCAATTATTTTGAACATGAAATGTGGTGCTTAACGTAAGAAGAGAGAGTTCAATGAAGTCAGGCATTCTGTGAGGAAGACGGAGTCATTCTGCATCATTAGCTTTACTGGAAGGTAACTTGTGTTTTTTTGTGGGCCGTGGACTTAGAGTTCACAATTTTTGTCCAAGAGCTTTTCAAGCTCCAAGTATTGTACCGACCAATCGAGTACCATTTTCAAGATTCTAATGGTAAAACAATTGGCTTGAGTGCAGGAATTATCTGGAGAAACTGCAGTCCAACTCGGATGAAAAGCAAGGCTTTTGCCAAAGGAATGGTCTACTCTACATGCTTTAAGATGTATGATTGGTGAAGCAATTGCAATTTGATCAAGATGCAGAAAGATGGTTAAAGGACACCAAGAGTTGGGCTCACTTGTGAAAAACAGAGGGCATTAAACTGGTATTTCTTGAATTCAGTCTTTTTGGTTATTCTTCTTGCTGATTAGCAGTCCCAAACAACCATGTGCTCAACCTTATACTGCTGCACAATATTCTCGTATTCTATATATGCCCTTGTGTATTTAAATATATATATATATATATTTTGTGTATTTACAAAGTGATTTTGATACACTTGCCAGATGTCAGATGATGATTCGATGGCAACGCCCAAGAGGATAATTTACTACTATAGCAGCAAGCCATTGGTGGTGTAGCCTTTGTCTAGTTCTGACCATTCTACTATTCTAGTTCGGACATTCTAAAGGGGAGGAGGGACCGTTCACCACGTGTGACAGTTCCTCAAAGGACAAAGAAACGGTCATTTACAAATCTCTTCTAAACATGGTTTTTTGGACCGGGATAGACTGGGAACCGGTCCTGTGACCGGTCCGGTCAAAGGGAAAGAATGGAAAAGATGAAAATCGATCTCTGTAGTTCAAACCGTATTGAGCCGGTCGGTTCAATTGATGGACCATTGGACTGGCCAGCTAGTACCCAGATTGGTCGAATTCCTTAAGAAATGATTTGCCCTTCTTCAAAGGCACCACCCCCAACACAACAACCAGATTGTGTTCCCTACTCAGATCCACCACCATGAGCTCACCCCTACCATGGAGGCTCAGACTGCACACCCATCCAGCTCTCCCAAACCCCTTACCCGTTCCCCGACCATCTTTAGCAGCGATGGTGAAAGAAGTGAAAGAAGTATCGCTGCACCAGAAAGACTGAATTCAAGAAATACCAGTTCCCCGACCATCTGTCCACCTTGAAGGTGTTGCTTTAGAGCGGAGAATAAGAAAAGAAGAAAAGATCAATTCAAACAAAAGAAAAAAGTCAGTCACAAAAGTCAAAAATGCATTATTCAGTTTTGTCCATTGTCACTTGTGCACTTTGTATGGGAGAAGATTTATTTTTCTATTTATTTATTTTTTTCATTTCAATTTTTTTGTTTAAGTGAAATTTGGATTGATCTTCCGATTTTTTTTTTTTAATTCTCAATCGATATCATAATTAATTTTAACAGTAAAGCTGTAAAAGGATAAATTATGACTTAAAACTAAATCCTTTTATGTTCTTTTCATTTGTTTTATGTATATATATTATTAATTTAAAAATAAAATATATTATTTTGATATATTTTAATATATATATAAATATTTTTTAATTATTAAACTAATCAATTTAATTAAGATTGAACCATTGAATCGTAAATCTATCCAATTCTAAAAACATTTCTAAACTCCTCTCCATCGATTATTTATCTCTCACGTGGGACTACCGGCCCTTCCTCACCGGTTCCTATTTCTCCACACCATATGATATATTCCTATATTATGGTTCATGATCTATCCTCATATTGATTAGCCTGCCATCTTTCAAAATTGCATCACTTCTTGAATCCCTTTAACTTAAATCACTCCATAATTTTATTGTTTTAGCATGGGGGACTCTGCTGCTTCATACATCCACATGGTAACTAAAATAGTTAACCGGATCATTTGCTGATCTTCTCTATGTTTGCTAATGTGCAGATTTGGGGTTTATCTAAATGTTTCCTTGAAACAGACTTCTTTTATGTTAATTTGTTTCCAAGAATATTGATCTCATGTTATCTCTAACTTTTGGATATTTTCTTCTATGGGGTTTTGGGCATGATTCTGTTCTAATCCTCTTTCTTACTGTTTTTCTTCTTCTTCTTCTTTTTCAAATGATGACCTACATGGATGATCTCTATTTAGGTGCACCACCTGATAGAGAAGTGCCTGATCTTCCACATGAGCAAAGAAGAGTGCATCGAAGCCCTTGAAAATCATGCAAACATCAAACCTGTCATCACTTCAACTGGTTAGTTATTTATCGATCATTTACTTCTGTTTCTCAACTTCTCTTGTTAACATCCCGGTATGCATGCATGGTCAAAAGCAAGCCCCTGCATGGATTTCAAGACCAGAAACTTTGGTTATGCTACTAGCTTGCAAGACCTGCATACTTCCCTGATCAGCTCCAATTCTTCCATTCATCTAGCAGAGATTTCCCAAAACAACCCTCGAGATCAAGAAACATCAACCATAAAGAGAAAAAGTAACAATAATCCTAGTTATAACAGTGAAAGAAGCTACACCTTCAAAAACTAGTATGACTAAACGCATGTCTTTTTTCTTTCTTTCTTATGAACACTTGTATTATCGCAAAAGTTAGCTGGATCATGTTATTCTTACAAATACAAGACTGATGATTTATGTTACTTGTGACTCACATAATCCTCTTAATTTGCAGTGTGGAATGAGTTAGAGAAAGAGAACAAAGAATTCTTTGA
>JAOXNR010053314.1:0-14472 GCA_028571225.1 Parsonsia alboflavescens
ATACCGGTCCAACCATTAAACCTTGAACCAGTAACTTTTCCGGTTCAATGACCGGTCCGGTTCTGAAAACATTGGTCACGGGTCCGTCTCCCAATTTGTTACCATTTTTACTCTTTCTCTCTCTCTCTCTTGCATGCGCTCCCGTTATTTCCTTGACAGACGTCCAGAGCGCTCGTTTTGCGTGCGCTCTGGACCTACAATAACAAAATTATATATATATATATATAAATGTTTGCATACTAATAAATATAGTAATTAATCAATTTTTTTTTAATAATTTATTAAAATTTAATCAAGTATTTTTAAGATTAGGTTTATCCTTTTAAAATTTAATTTTATCCTTTTAAGATTTAATTTATTTTTTTATAATTTAGTTTAAGATTTAATTTTATCCTTTTAAGATTTAATTTATTCTTTTATAATTTAGTTTATTATCTTAGTATTTTTAATTTATCGTTAGTTGACTGATTACTATATTCATTAATGTGTATGGTCAAGTACACATTATTATTCATCTATATATATATATATATATGGATGCGTAATATTACTTTTTATTCAATTCTCATTACCAATTTATTAATGACAAATTCTTTCCTGGACAAAGACAAAATTTACGTTATTTTGAATAATATACAACCACAAAATCTATGAAAATTTTTCTTTTATTTTCTACCCGTTTGAAATTTTCATAACGATGCAAAAAAACATTAAGTTAGGATTAATATATAGTAGTATAATTTATAAACTAATTTTTTAAATTTTATTTAGATAATATGTGGCTATAATATTTAATTATATTTAGTAATTAGAATTTTTCATTGAATCAATAGATTATAAATTTTGAAAGGACATGAATATATGAGTTAATTCATTGTATCTTTGTATGAAGAAATAAATAATTGCACATCTTTCTATATTTATTTATTTATAAATAAGGAAAAGTAATATATATATATATATATAAAGAAAATATTCTTTAATATTTAGTTTATTTTAGACTAATGAAAAGATTCCATGTGGCAGTACCAAGAGCTGAGGAAAGAAATGAAACCGTGTCATTTTTTTTGGTATTCCTAAAATTTTAAAATAGAAATATTTATATATTATGAAATACTTAATAAAATATTTAAATAAAAGTACAAATGAAAATAGCTAAAGCCAAAAGTTTTTCTATATATGTAATCCTTTTATTCGGCTTCTATTACATTAAAATGATCAATGATCGATGAACATACAATCAAACCCCTTTGTCTTTTGCCTAACAAACCAAATTAATTAATGCCTTAATAATTGGCAAGTGGAAACTGGAAAGAAAAAAACTAAAAGGAAGACTGAAACAATTAAAATGAACTACGATCGATATTAGAATTGTTATGTCTCTATCTGTTTTTATACTGTCTCCTTCCCTTCGTTTAAGGGAAGATCCCTTGCGGGCGAAACCCCTCCCACTACTGTTTCCTTCCCTAAGCCTATAAATTTCTCACATACAAAACCTTCTCTTAGTAAGCTTTTTTATTGTCTTCAATTTTTGCATTGTTCTTATTTTTTATTCTTTCTCAATATCATTTATTTGTTAAATTGTCGTATATATTTTTAAATAAAACCGTATACATTTTTTAATAATGCTTTTTATGATTGATGTAAATAGTTTTATGTCATCTTCGTGCTAAGGTCTGCCTTCTGTGATGTAATCCTCATCAAAGTCAAATATGAAGATATGAGAGAGGAGAAATAATTGCTCAAAGATAAGAAAAGAGAGAAAGAGATATGTCCCGAGCGTATAATTGCTCAAAGATAGGAAGAGAGAGAAAGGGATAAGTCCCGAGAGCATACGTGTTGTGTTGATTGTGTGTCTTTTTATATGGGTTTGAATTAAGAGATCTTTTGTATTAAATTCGATGTAGGATTAATGTGATAAGGGATTAATGTATTTATACACTATAAGTGTTTCCAAAAAAATAAGAAAATTAAAGAAAGGGGTCAGCGTAATTATACATTATAAGAATTCCCCGTAAAAATAATTCTGACCTTTAAGCTTATGTTGCAGCCTAATGTAAGTTTGGTAACTCATAATTCCACCTATGTGATTCAGCCATACGTGAGAATAGTAACTCAAAATTCAGTCATGTGTAATTCAATCATGTTGTGATACCTCATGATTTGATCTATATTAATTACTAAAGGTACTCAAAAGAAAACGTAACCTCAAAAATAATGTCTTTAAAGTCATATGAACTAATATAAAGTACTAAATGATAGCACATTGCGCGGTTGTTATAATATTATTTAGATGTTATTTTGTTTAGTAATTTAATTGATAATCTTATTTTATTTTATTTTATTTTATTTTTTTTATACATCCACATTCATATATTTTATTAAATAAAAAGGATCTAATTTTTAATGAGAATTTTTTTATTTTATAGAGATTTTTTATGAGGATAAAGGTGTAATTTATTGAGAAATTTTATTAAAAATATAAAGATATTTATAGAAATATTAAGATTTATTTTACATAAATTTTTAAATAGAAAGAAGAATCATTGTTAATTGATTTTTTTTGTTTTTAATTGCATGACACACAAAACTAAAAATTGTATTTTATTTTTATGCGATATCTGATTTGTACATAATTATGCTAAGTTTTATATATATATATATATATATATATATATATATATATATTTATATTAGTGTTGTCCGGATTAGTTCGCACACACCTCAACATTTTGCTTATCCATGAGGGTTTTGGGGGGATTCGAACTCAAGACTTATGGTCTGCGTGCTCACCATTCCACCCACTAAGATGCCTCCAAAGAGACATGCTATGTTTTATATCCATTTTATGTCATTATCATACTAGCTTAGCTTAATTATGTCATTTTAGATATATTTTACTCCTTTATGTTTGATTTTTATTTGTATGAATATTTGATTGAAAAATACTTAAGAAATTACCAAGTTGACAGACCTCGTTAACCAAGAAAGTTGACCGCAGCGAAGACTTTCAATTTTATTAAGATTTGATTATTTTTCCTAAACTACTTCTATTTATATTAGGTTTCTATTATATTATTAGACTTTTATTAGGTAATTACTTATTTGTAATTGGTCTCTACTCCTACAAATAGATTCCTTTTCATAATCTTAGATACAGAATTCAATATTGATTTCCCGGGAATTTCCGAAAACAAATGGCAGATTTTCTCTTTTTCTTTTCTTATGTATTTTTTGATTTTTATTAATCGTGTCTTATGAGTAATCTTCTTTTGTTAACAAGAACATGAAGTAGGTTATTTTGATAAGAGGTTATGAGATTTGATTTATTTTTCATATAGAGATTTGATCTTTATTATTAAGTATTTGTGCAATTATTGTTTTCATCTTATTAATTATGTTTATTGATTTACTAGATTAATTTGCATGATTATATTGCTAAGGGTTAAATATTATCTGTAAGATTGATAAATCCACAAATAGCAACTATTGTTTAAATTTGGTGTGGTTAACAGCTTTATTTGACGATAGAGAATTGTATGAATCAAATTGCATGAATTAAAACTACTTTGTTTATGTAATTTGACGTTGGTGATGCCTTCATGCTTATGCAATTCCATTGATCAAATTTATAGTTCGCTACGTCGTATGTTTAATTGATTAAATTAGGGATTTTATTTCTCACTACGAGAAGTAGATCTATTTAAAATATAGGAATTTGAGAGTTAAGACAAATTCTAAAACTAACTACTTAATTGTGTTATTTGATCAATGACTGACCCCATAAAAATTGACCTGCGAATTGTTCTCTTGTTAACAACTTTCTCATCTATATTTTCCTTTTTAAATTAGTTTTTAAATTCTTTGTTTGATTTTATTTTTATAAACTCTTTTAAAAATTCCATCCTTTTTGTTACTTATTAATTGGTTTTTATTAGACTAAAATTCAATCCCTTGTGGGTTCAACCCTACTTAAACTAACTGCATTAGTTTTGGTAGATGGGTTTAATTTGTTTGTGTTACGATACACAACCAAATTTTAGCGCCGTTGCAAAGGAATTGTTAAGGAATTAATCGCACCTACATTTTCTAATCATCCTTTGGCTATTGATTTTCTTGATTTTGATGAGAATTTTAAATTGCACACTAATTTTCTTCAATTATTACCTGTTTTTAGTCGAATGCCTGGAGATGATCCTCATAGACATCTTAAAGATTTTCATGTTATTTGTGCTACATTGAAACACGGTGGAACCACAGAAGATGTAATTAAGTTACGTGCGTTTCCATTTAGTCTGCAAGATCTTGCTAGAGATTGGTTATATATGAATTGCCTCTTAGATCCATTGCTGATAATGAAACCATGAAGCGAACTTTTCTTGAAAAAATATTTTCCAACCTCAAAAGTTTTATCTATTAAGAAAGATATTATAGGTGTTAGACAGGGTTCTGATGAAAAGTTTCACGAGTATTGGTCCAGGTCTAAAATGTTGTTAACTATTTTGCCCGACAATTAGATATCAGAAGGTGATCTAACGCAACATTTTTGTGAAGGACTAAATGATATGGACAGGGTGATGATAGATGCAGCGAGCCAAGGATCACTTTTGGAAAAATGTCTAATAGATGCTCGACAGTTATTCTACAAGCTTACATCTTCTGTCTGAACAACAGGAATAAGGGATAGTATTCTGAGGAAGGATGGTGAAGTCAATTCTACATATGCAAAACTGGATAAGATCACTAATTTGTTTGAAAAGTTTTTAACTATGAACACTAGCACACAAGCACCTATTAATTCTTGCAATATTTGTTGTAGTTATGAACATGTTACTTTTTTTTGTCCTTTTAATGTAGAAGATGCTAGTGTTAATGCTGTAGGAAACTTCTCCGGCCCTCAAAGGAGGTACAATCCCTATTCAAACACTTACAATGAAGGCTGGAGAGATCATCCAAATTTCTGATGGAATCAAGGAGGAAATTCAGCTCAAATCCAAACTAACTTCAGAGAAATCCTCCCAGTTTTTACCAAGTCAATCCCCAAGGTCCTCTAGATGCTCTCAATCCTTCACAATCTATCCCATCCAATTCTACTTTGGAAGAGATGATGAAATTTTAACCACAAATACCATGGCCTTCTAGAAAAACACTCAAAACTAGCATTCAAAGATTTGAAACACAAATGGAACAACTTGCCTCCAAAGTAAATCAGCTCAAATACCAAGGATCTAAAAGCATACCTTTACAACCCATCAATCCTCTTGAGAATGCTAGTGCCATGACTTAAGGAACGGTAAGGAATTGCAAGATCTTCCAATGAAGCAAAATTTAATTGAAGAAGAAGAGCTGATTGTTGTAGAGAAACCATCTCAGGATTCTTTTCTAAAGAAAGAAGAGAAAAAGGGAGAAACTCAACCCTTTAAGTTACATCTCCTTTTTCCTTCCCGTCTTGCAAGAAATAAGAAAGAGGAGATGGAAAAGGATATTCTTGAGACATTCTGTAAGGTGGAAGTCAACATCCTGCTCTTAGATGCAATCAAGCAAATTCCTAGGTATGCGATGTTCTTGAAGGAATTGTGCACAAACAAGAAAAGTCTAAGAGGGGATAAAAAGGTAAGTGTGGGGGAGAATGTTTCAGCAGTTCTTAAAACGAAACTCCCCCAAAAGTAGAGAGATCTAGGTATGTTTACTATTCCATGCACAATTGGCAATGTTTATATAGCAGGATGCATGCTAGATGTAAGATCATCAATAAATATCATGCCATTGTCTGTCTACTCTTTTCTTAATCTTGGACCTTAAATTATATTAGAGTAGTCATTCAGCTTGCTAATAGATCTTGTGCATATCCTGGAGGAGTTATTGAAGATGTTTTTCCTGCAGATTTTTATGTCCTAAAAACGGATGAAGGTAATAATTTCTCTTCTACTCATTCTCCAATTATTTTATTAAGACCATTCTTGAAAACTGAAAAAACCAAGATAGATGTGCATGATGGAACTTTATCTATGGGATCTGATGGTGAGAAAATCTCTTTCAATATCTTTGATGCAGTGAAATACCATTCTGATGACTCCTTTGTGTTTGTGCTAGATATTGTAGATCCTTTAGTTGATGAGATGCATGAGCTGTTTGATTATGAATTAATGCATGCCATTCTTACTCATAACATTGCTAAAGAAAACATGGATGCATTATCTTTAAATGTGGGCCAAGATATAATTCACACCGTGAATGACTTGTCTGCATGTGCTATTTCTGATCTTAAGCTAGAATTGCCAATCTCTGAAGATAAGTTGAATCCTTTTATTGAATGTCCCCTTCTACTTAAATTGAAGCCCTTGCCTTCTCATCTTAAATATGCTTATTTAGGTAAAGGGAACTCATAACCTGTCATAATTGCTAGTAATTTGACTAATGATCAAGAAGGAAAATTAACTAATGTTCTTAGAAATAATGTAATTGCAATTGGTTGGACATTGGCTAATATAAGGGAATTAGTTCATCTACATGTACTTTGTTGGAAGATGAGGCTAAACCTTGTAGGGACCCATAGAGAAGGTTGAATCCATCTATGTTAGAGGTTGTTAAGAAAGAAGTAATAAAGCTTCTTGATGTAGGCATCATCTATCCTATAACTGATTCTCAATGGGTAAGTCTTGTGCATGTAGTTCCTAAGGAATCTGGAATAATTGTTATTGAGAATGATGAAGGTGAAAAGATACCAACTACGGTACAAAGTTTATGGCGTGTTTGTATTGATTATAGGAAATTGAATGCATCTACTAGGAAAGATCACTTTCTCCTTCTGTTCATTGATCAAATGTTAGAACGTCTATCAGGGAAATCTCAGTATTGTTTTCTAGTTGGATTTTGGGGATATTTTCATATTTCAGTTACCCTTGAGGATCAAGTTAAAACCATATTTACATGTCCATTTGGAACTTTGGTATATAGAAGAATGCCTTTTGGATTGTGTAATGCGCCTACTACTTTTCAAAGATTCATGATGTTTATTTGCCCTGATTATGTCACTAATATCATTAAAGTTTTCATGTATGATTTTACCGTTTTTGGAGATACTTTTGATGCATGTTTAGAGAATTTAGACCTTATTCTTAAAAGATGTGTTCAATCTAACCTTGTATTGAATTTTGAAAAGTGTCACTTTATGGTGGAACAAGGCATTGTTTTAGGACATGTGGTTTCAGCAAAAGGACTTGAAGTTGACAAAGCCAAGGTAGATGTAATCGAATCTCTTCCTTTTAATTCCAATTTAAAAGAGGTAAGAGGTTTTCTTGGTCCTGTTGTCTTTTATAGAAGGTTTATGAAATACTTTTCTAATATTGCTCAACCTTTTGGTCTACTTCACCAAAAAAATGTTCTTTTTGATTTTAATGATGCTTGCAAGAAAACTTTTTATGTTTTAAAGGAAATTTTAATATCCGCACCTCTTATTCAACCACTTAACTGGGATTTGCCTTTTGAGATAATATGTGATGCTAGTGTTAAGGCAATTAGAGCTGTTTTAGGTCAAAGGAAGGACAAGGTGCCATTCGTGATTTACTAAGAGTCAAGAACATTGGATGCTACTCAATGCATTTACACTACTAAGGAGAAGAAGCTATTTACTATTATTTTTGCATTAGAAAAGTTTCGTTCTTATTTGTTGGGTACTAAAGTGATAATTTTTTTCTGCTCATGCAACTCTTATGTACCTCCTTAAGAAGAACGAATCTAAGCCTAGGCTCCTATGTTGGATATTATTACTTCAAGAATTTGATATTGAGATCAGAGATAAGAAAGGAGCTAAGAATTATGTAGCTGATCATCTAAGTAGGCTAACCTACAAAGGGGAAGTATTTCCAATTTCTAAACTCTTTCCTGAAGTGCATTTATATACATTTCATGGTTTTCTTCCTTGGTTTGCTGATATTGTTAACTATATTGTGACTAGGGAATTACCATCTGAACCTTCAAAAGCTCAAAAGATAAGATTAAGAGTGATGTTAAATACTACTTCTGGGATGATCCTTACTTGTCTAAAATCTGTTTTGATAACGTCGTTGTGTGCCTGATAATGAAATTGCATCTATTTTAGTATTTTGTCACCCATATGATGTAGGAGGTCATTTTAGTCCCAAAGGACTGCCCATAAAGTTTTGGACTGTGGATTCTACTAGCCTAATTTGAATAAAGATGCATTTTTGTGTGTTAAAGCATGTAATGAATGTCAAAGAATAGGAAACATATCTAGGAGAGATGAGATGCCCCCATCTAATGTTCTTACTTGTGAAATATTTGATTTGTGGGAAATTGATTTCATGGGACATTTTCCATCTTCTTTTGGTAATCTTTACATTTTTGCTTGCAGTTGACTATGTACCTAAATGGGTAGAAGTTAAAGCTACAAGGACTAATGATGCAAAAGTTGTGGTTGGTTTCATAAAAGATAACATTTTATCATAAGTGATAGAGGAACTCATTTTTATAATAGGATTGTTGAATATTTATTTAAACATTATCATGTTCAACATGAAGTTTCTAGTGCATATCATCCACAAACTAATGGCCAAGCTGAAGTTTCTAGTAGAGAAATTAAGTCAATTCTTGAAATAGTTGTCAATCCTAATAGAAAAGATTGGAGTTTGAGTTTAGGCGATGCTCTATGGGCTTATAGGACTGCATTCAAAACACCTATTGACATGTCTCCTTATAGATTAGTTTATGGTAAAGCTTGTCATCTTCCTATAGAAATTGAACATAAATCATATTGGGTTATTAAGCAATGCAACTTTGATTTCTCCACTGCTTGTCATCATAGAAAATTGCAAATTCAAGAACTTGAAGAGATAAGGAATGATGCTTATGTTAATGCTTCAATTTTCAAAGAGAAAACAAAAATCTATCATAAATTTTTTGTCTCATAAAGAGTTATTTGTTGGTCGAAAGGTATTGCTTTATATGTTTAGACTTAAGTTATTTCCTGAAAAATTGATGTCAAGGTGGATTGGTCCGTTTGTTGTCATTAACGTTCTGCCATATGGTGTAATTGAGGTTAGGAGTTTTGAATCGAGTAAAGTGTTCAAGGTCAATGGACATCATCTCAAACAATTCTATAAAGGTTTTAAACCTCATATAATGACTATAATGAACCTTGAGCTGCCATCATATGACGAACCTTAAATAAAAGCTTAACATTGAGCCAAACGACGTTAATCTAAGGAGCTTCTGGGAGGTAATACAAGAATAAGATTTCTTAGTTTCATTTCTTATTTTCTTGTCATTTAGTAATTATTTATTCATTTTTATATGTTTAGGATGTAACTCCATTTCAAATTTTCCTAAAATAATAAAAAAGGAACGAAAACGGAAGCTGTGCCCAAGGATGCATTGGGTAGCTCCATCCGACGCAGAGGGCATGCACCGCAAGCACCATTCGGGGCCGGATAGAGCGCCAGATGCAGCATTGGATCTCGACTGGAAAATTTTTAAACACGGATGTGAAGCCCATCCTGCAACAAACACACCCAATCTGATGCCAGACAGACCAAAATTTCAGATTTTAGTTCTGTTTTCCCGTCTTTTCTTTCATTCTTTCCTTCTCAAATTCAAATTTCTCTCTCCCTCTCTTACAAACACAGAAACCCTAACCCTATAAATCTCTCAATCCTTTATCAAATCTACCATCAACACCATCCAAAATCCTTCCTTTCTTCCATTAACTTCAAACTCCATCACCAATCTTCACTTTTCTTTCTCTCTCTTCACCAATCTCACACCCATTTTTTCCACCAACACCTCACATCCGAATTTCACATTCAGAGTGCTTGTTGATTCAACCAATTGCTCAGGAAATTAGGTAAATTTGTTCTTTAACCATCTTTTCTATTTAGTTTTATTTATTTTTGTTAGTTTGTCATTACATTGCATTTTGTTATGTTTATTGAAGGCGAATGAACATTTGTTGAATGGAGATTGTTGTGTTGAAGTTGTGGTAAATTAATTGTTATTGCACTATCCTTGTTTTCTTGTGTTTTAGGGAGCTCAAATTTGTTGTTAAGTTCACTTAATTCTTACAAAAATTGAAGTGCACACCAAGTGTTTGTGAAAATGTCTAGGAGAGAAAAGAAGTCTAGATCATCTAGAAGAGAAGCATCTCGACAACCACCAACTCCCCTATATGATCACACACATTTTAATTCTTCCGATAATCAAACATGGCTAGAAGAAAGAGCAAATCATTCTTGGATTTTTGAACATACAATTGTTGAACCTCTAGAAGCACAACTTGGAATAACATCTAATTTTCAAGTTCTTGGTTGGGATTCTATCATTGATCCTCCTAACATTTACTATCCTAATTTAGTGGAAGAATTTTATGCCAATATTTCTAATAAATCCGCTAATGACTTGGACACCATTGACATTTATGTTAGGGGGATTCATATTCATCTTGATAGAGAATTTCCTGCTCGAACTTTCCATCTCCCTAATCTTGGTCATTATTCATTCCATAATAATGAGAAACTGTCAACGGATGAGGACTTTAATTTTAACACTGCAAGACGTGATTTAGGGCTAGTTTATTATGCAGTAGGTAAGGAATGACAACGCTCTACACTTCTTGTCAAGCAATTAGATGGAAAACGTCGCATTCTCACTTACTTGCTTAATCATAATGTTTTTCCTAAAGCTTCTACTTTGAATGAATTGCTTTTTTTAGATGTTTACATTCTTTATCGCATGAAAAATGGATTAGGAAATATTTTTGGAATCTCATTACCTGCCATCTTAATCCATGACATGCTTGAGATTGCTCATAGTACTACAGGAGTTAATAAGGAATTTTGCTATCCATTGTTATTAACCACTATTTTTCAAGTCTTCCATATACCTCTTGAGAATTTTACAGGTGTTAAATCCAAAGTCATTATCAACACAACCACCATGAAGAATCTTAAGTATTCTTGTGGTTGTAATGGTATATGGTGTCATTAGAGTCGTTCCTACTTACACCCTCAAGAGTAGCAACTCCAAGAGGAAGAAGAAATTGAAGCCACGGAACAAGGACGACATCCACAAGATGTCCCTTTCTCTTCTCCAGGACCATCCACTCCTAGGTTGCACCAATCCACAAGAGCCTTGTTGCGTCAAGTCCTTGTCAATCAAGAAGCAATGCAATCCCAGTTTGCGCAACTTGGGATTCAACTCAATCATCAGCTTGATGTTCAGTATGCCCTCCTAGATTCCTATGAGGAGCTTCTTCTTGAGCTCTCTAGTAGAGGATGACTATATTTCCTCCCTCTTTTTATTTTTCTTTTTCTTATGTGTCTTTAGTGTCATTGAGGACAATGCCAACTCTAAGTGTGGGGGTGTGTGTTGTCTTTTATATGTTTATATGTTGTTGCATGTTTTTATTCTCGTTTATGATATTTTAATGTTCAAGATTTTTTTTAAATGTTTTTTTTTTTGCCAATGATATAATTATTAATTTGTGAATTTGGACATGAAATAGTCGAAATCTTTTGTGTTTGATATTATTTGAACTTCTTTTTCATGTTACAATCCCAAATATCTTTTCGAACTAAATTTTACACAACTTTACTAGTTAAAGCTTGAAAACTGGATTTTGAAGCTTGCATAACTTTTTTTTTTTAAAAAAAAAAACATTTTTTCTCATAAAATCTTCATGAATCTTTTTATGCTGAAGAGAAGGATTGATTGAAAGAGTTGACTTGGTTTTAAATTTCACTTTCAGCCTCATTTTTTTGTAACTCTAGAACTTGTCTTTACACATGCTTGAGGCGAAATTCATAGAAACTGGTTAACTTGGGGATAACATAAGACCTTTTTTGACTCGTTAGCGCCTTTCTTTAATCCTATCCTTTTACATTAGATCCGTTGGTCCTTATTTGAGTCTAAATGAGAATAGTTTTATAATTATTCTATTTCTTTGATTTTAAACTTCATTAGTTACTTTTCTACCCTATGTTTTAAATATTTTTAAGAGAATAGTGGTCACGTTCTTTTCAACTCTTTTTTTTTTTGCAAGAATTGAATGTTTTATGAAGGGTAAATAATTGAAAGTAAAATATTGATATGAGGAAAGTGATGAATGATAAAATAAAAAAAAAGGGAAAGCGTTTTGATTTGTATAAAAAAATGGAGTATGAAAAAAAAAATGCTCTATTATAAAAGGAAAGAAAGGAAGAGCAATAAAAGGAGTTGGTGAAAGGAGGGGATTATTGATTCATTTTGAAATCTGTGATATGAGTTCTGTCCTTAAATTTTGAATTTATCAATTCTCTCATATTACAAATTTGTTTATTCTTATCCTTCGTTTGCAGCCAATTCCAAAAGCTTAACACTACAAGCTAAAAGTCATATTTGACCCAAGTAGACTTGTTTCTATCATTAGTGGAGAGTGTGTGGATTAATAAGCTTATGGTTGTGATTTCTTCTTTAAAGGTTTCTTGTGTTATTCTTTATTAAGATAGTTTGATTTATTGATCTTATATTTGGTTTGATTCAAATGATTTTTAAAACTTGAAGATTAAAAGATTTTTGGTTATGTTGGATAAAGAATTGAATATTTGTTGCCTACATTATGTGAAGTTGTCACACACTTTATGCTCTTACTTGTTTTAATGAGATTTGTGGTATGGTTAAGAAGGGATAATGATTAATTACATATTTTGGGTTCATGTCTTGTGTTTAATTTGCAGATTACAATACGAGGCCTTGTGTTGTTTTTTGTGTTATTGTTGTTGTTGAGGATTACAAACAAATTTGCTTGAGGACAAGCAAAAGTCCAAGTGTGGGGGAATGATTTGTACATAATTATACTAAGTTTTATATCCATTTTATGTTATTATCTTACGTAACTTAGCTTAATTATGTCATTTTAGATATATTTTACTCCCCTATACTCGATTTTTATTTGTATAAATATTTGATTAAAAATTGCTTGAGAAATTACCAAGTTGACCGATGACATTGACCAAGTTGATCGACGGCGTTGACCACGGTGAAGACTTTAAATTTTATTAGGATTTGATTATTTTTCTTAAACTACTTTTTTTTGTATTAGGCTTCTATTTTATTATTAGACTTTTATTAGGTAATTACTTATTTGTAAGGGGTCTCTACTCTTATAAATAGGTTCTTTTTCATAGTCTTAGATATAGAATTCGAGATTGATTTCCCAAGGATTTCCGAAGATAAAAGACATATTTTCTCTTTCTCTTTTCTTATGTATTTTTCAATTTTATTAATCATGTCTAATGAGTAGTCCTCTTTTGTTAACAAGAATATAAAGTTGGTTATTTTGATATGGGGTTATGAGATTTGGTTTGTTTTTCCTATAAAGATTTGATCTTTATTATTAAGTATTTATACAATTCTTGTTTTCATCTTATTAATTATGTTTATTGATTTAGCCAGATCACAAGGATTAATTTGCATGATTATATTGATAGGATTTAAATATTATCGCTAAGATTGATAAATCCACAAGTAGCAACTATTGTTTAAATTTGGTTTGGCTAACAACTTTATTTGATAATAGAGAATTTTATGAATCAAATTGCATGAATTAAAACTACTTTGTTTATGTAATTTGAAGTTGGTGATGCCTTCATGCTTATGCAATTCAATTGATAAAATTTAGAGTTCGCAATGACTTAGGTTTAACTAATTAAATTATTGATTTTACTTCTAGCTACGAGAAGTAGATCTATTTAAAGGATATGAATTTGAATGTTAAGACAAATTCTAAAACTAATTACTTAATTGTGTTATTTGATCAATGATTGACCCCATAGAAATTGACTTATGGATTCTTTCTTGTCGATATCTTTTGACCAATAACTTTCGGGAAGTTCTTAGAATGGTGATTGAGAAACCCCATGTAAACGTTCATTAATGGCTTTGCATGATGAAACCAAAAGTTTTATATATGATAGTTGATTTCACAAAAGAAAATGGTTATAAAAATATTATTCAATAAATTTTATAAAGAATATGAAAAGTCTTCAATTTTTTATATCATATTTGATTTTACAAAGTTATAAAAGGATGATTTTAATAAGGGAATTTCAAAAGTCATTTAATCTGATTTTTCCAAATCATGGAAACAATTGATTTGGAGAACTCTTGTAAGCTTATGTGGCATTTTCGGATGAGATGCTTCTGCTTTTATATTATAATAAATTTAATTAACTGAAAATTCACTAAATTAAAAGCATAATTTTTAACATTTTCAATATATATATAGATGGAAGATTTTTTTTTTTTTTTGAAAAAGAGTAATTTTAGATGATACAATGTATAAGTATTTTTTGACCTTTTGATAAAATTTTAAAAAAGATGTATTAATTTAGAAAGGTGACTTGTGTTAGCTAATTTGCACACGCAAGTATACGTATCGTTAACAAGTAATAAAGTGATCAAAAGAGTATCGTCCCACAG
>JAOXNR010053315.1:0-14466 GCA_028571225.1 Parsonsia alboflavescens
TTGGCATTGTCCTGGATTTTGTTTGGTACGAACCTCTTACAACATCAGAGGAAGATAAATATGCAGCTCAAAGAGCTAGAGATTTTCATATTGGATGGTAAGAGATTTTTCTCTACTGGCTGATATTTAATAACAACATAGTTTTATTGCTCCTGTCAAGTGTACTATTATAATTTCTTGACATTTGTTTAGGTATTTGAACCCGTTGGTATATGGTGAATATCCTAAAACAATCCAAAATATTGTTGGGGATCGTTTACCCAAATTCACGGTAACAGAAGTTGAAATGGTCAGGGGTTCATTAGATTTTGTTGGCATCAACCAATATACAGCTAACTACATTTATGATAAGCCTCAAAACAGTTCCAGTTATCAGCAAGATTGGCAGTGTGGAGTTACTTGTAAGATTTCTTTTGTACCCTATTTTTTTGTAATGTACTACTTTGAAAAGTGTTCAGTTTTATTAAAATAATTATACTTATGATTATGCAGTTGATCGCAATGGAGTACCAATTGGTCCAAGGGTAAGTTTGTCCAAAATCTTAATAAGAGTTTAGTTAACCTTAATAGATAATGAACTCTGTCTACTTAGAATTGACTAACATCTTGTATATATTTGTGGATTTACAGGCACACTCTGATTGGCTTTACAATGTACCTTGGGGAATGTACAAAGCTATGATGTACTTAAAGGAGCATTATGGAAATCCAACAATTATGATAACAGAAAACGGTACTAATGATTTATGCTAAATTTTTTGAGAAGTCTTTCATCTTTTTGATAATTCTAAATTTTGCAACATGCAATCAATCTGCAGGAATGGATCAACCAGGTAGCGATAAACTTCCTGGAGGTTTGAGGGATCCTGTGAGGATTGAATATTACAAGAACTATCTGTCTCAGCTAAGAAAATCGATAGATGATGGAGCTAATGTCGTGGGATACTTTGCATGGTCGTTACTGGACAACTTCGAATGGAGATTGGGTTACACATCTCGTTTCGGCATTGTTTATGTGGACTTCAAAACCCTCACAAGATATCCAAAAATGTCAGCTTATTGGTTCCAGAAACTACTTGGTCGACAATGGCACTAGAAGATTATGGTATTAGGTTGATTAGAATGGTTTTGTTTGGGGTATTTTGTTTTAAAAACATTCAGTTCTTGTTTACATGTGAGTTGGTTGGAAAAGTCACAATACTATGTAAGTTTATTACTTGGCCGACAAAAAGATTATAATGTTGAGTTGTTTAGAATAATTTGGTTCAGGACATTGATTTACTCTCTGTTCTTTTCCTCTCTCGTCTGGGGGAATTTTTATTTCTTGTAAATCTAGTCATCGGATAATCACAGTCAACGTACAAGATTTGTTCAAGTAGTCTATGACTCATTTATGATTAAGAGGTCGCATGCCATTAACAAAATAATAAATAGTGGTGACAAAATGAGTAATCAATTATTCATTTAAGTTAATGATAAATAAATCATTTAAGTTATGATTTATAAATGATTTAAACATGAATAATCATGTTTACTCATTTAGCTTTTCCTTTAAATTACAAAGTTAGTTTAATAAAACAACACTTCGAATTTTCATATTTACTCTCTTTAATCATTTCTTCACATTTCTCTTTCAATTTTTTCATTTCATTCTTTTGTTTCTTTTTCTTTTTCCCTCTTCTTAATATTAGTTAGAACTAAAAAATGTCGATAGAAAATAGTCTAATAATTCGGTGTGTCACTAATAAATATCACAAAGAAAATCACCAGGTTCATAACCTGTAGAAATGAAAGGATCAAAGAAAACTAAGGGAAAATTTTAATTTTTATAAAAAGAAAAAAAAACAAAAACAAAAGAGATAAAGAGGAGATAACTTACTCAAGAAGGGACTTGCTGGACTTTCTCCTTAAGTAACTGGGCCTGGGATAGGATCTCATGGGCTTTCCAATATATATACAACCTTAAAAGAAAACCATCCTCTCTGAGGGCTACCCACTTTCATTTTAGGCCGCACCCAGAAACGATTTAATTGGAATTGCCCCCACTTAATTTCGAAATATTACCATATTTTCAACATAAATTTGAAGTTTTTAAAATTTAGCTCCCATACAAAAATAGTGCTCGATCCGTCATTGTATTTGGTTGACATTAATATAGATCTCAAATATTGCAGATCGAAGACATAATGGAATAGAGAGGGGTTAGGTCGAAAGAGTTGTATGTACCAGAAATAAAATTGAATATGGATTTGGTGATTTTTATTTGTAAAATCGAATGGTCCAAAGATATAACTTGCATATTGTAAATCATGAATTCGACTAAATTTGACTGTATACTCTAGTTTTAGTGAGTTTCAAATCCTAACGGATGATTGGGGTGCATGAGAACTAATACGAACGGTGCTATATGGGAAAAAAAAGAAAAGTATACCCACAATAAAAGCTATAAATACAAATTCTAAGTACACAAACATGGTTCATTATGCATGGTTATATTTGTGCAAAGCGCGCCCACATGCGTGTGTATATGTAAAATGCTTTACGTGCACCCAACTGGAGAGCATGAAATGGACAAAGTTCCACCGTCTTTGGACCCAAGCATATATACCAAAAACAATGAAATGACTTATACTAGATCACTACTCATTTGTCACTCACCAGCTTCTATATGCAATAATGTTGCCACTAAGAAAAGTTATAGAATACGCCTTTTGAAGCGCTCTCATTGAATTTGTAACGGTCAACAAATAAGTCAATTTTTTTTTTTAAATTAAGTATTGCTAACTTAATAGTAAACAATATCACGTGAGATTAGGAGGTTTCGAATTTGAGACACCACGATGGTAAGTGCGGTGCCATTGATGATCTTCGACTAGAGGGTTAGAAGAGGGATAGATAAATTTGAACAAGAATCCCTAGAGTTTATTTTATCATTTTAGATTTAGTTTGTAAAATATGTCTAAAAAAATAATTTTGTATAGAAGAATTTATATTTTATTATTTTCTTTTTTTTTAAAAAAAAAAGTTAACTTAACAATTGACCATTAAAAACTTAACCAAAGTACGCCATGAAGTATGTCCCATAACACTCCATCGAATTTTCTTATAAATATATATATATGTATATTATATACTCCCTGCTTCTGTAATTATAAATCATTTGCCATTACTTTTATCGTCTTATTAATAAAGGTGGTTCTATACAATTTTTACCAATTTTTTTAAATATTGCCCTTCCTCTTTTCTCTCTCTATGTAAAATATTTTTTTTGTCTTTCCTTCTCAATGTGACATTTAAACAAAAAAAATTATTTTAATTTGGACAAAATGACGGTAAACAACCTCATTAACCTGGCCCATGGAATATATATAATGTAATGCTAGGTCTCCTTCAAGGGTTGAATTCTCTCAAACATGAATGCTCCCAAAATGATTAAAGCAAGGGAATGTCCAGAAAATGGTGGATTGACAGCTCAGTTTGGATGCACAAAGTGTAAAACAAACTCAATCGAACCTGCACTTTTCCCATATATAGCTAATTATCTGTTTTAATATTAATCCATGAAGTAGGAGAAGAAGAGATTCTGCAAGGACGTTACGGCCTGTTTGGATATATTTATAAAAAAGGTGTTTTTGCAGAATTATTTTTTATAAAAATGGTTTTTTTTTTCCCTTAAGTTAAGTTGTTTTATGTTTGGATGCAATAATTTATATGTGCTTTTTAAAATTAAAAACTGTTTGAATGAAAAAGCACGTTTTAATGTTTTTTTGGAAACATTTTTTTAATCATAATTTTTAAATATTTTATAGAATAATTATATTCAATAAAGGATAAAAAGAGCCATATGCCCTCCAACTTTTTAGAAATTTGAATTTTGCCCTCAAACTTTAATCGTTCTATTTTTTACCCTCTAACTATCAAAACATACTAAAATCGACCCTTCCATCCAAATCTAAAGTTAAGTCTTAACAGAAGATCAAGTCAATGATTTTTACAGGGATAATTTTGTCACCTAACTCTACTACCTAAACCTTAATCCCCAGCAACAGTCAAAAGCCGGGGAGGAGTGGCAGGGATGGGGTTAAGCGGGAAAAAAAAAACTGAAAAAGGAAGAAAAAAAAAAGATTATAAAATATAAAGAAAGGAAGGAAAAAGAAAGAAGAAAAAGGGAAAAGACAAAAAAGAATAAAAAAATGGAAAATATAAGAAAAAAATAAAAATGGAGTGAGAAAATAAGTGAGGAAAATTTTTAATAAGTAGACATTAAAATTGGAGAGCTAAAAGTGAAAAAATAAGTTAAATTTTAATTTATGTTTTAACTTTTGCTTTTTAGTAAAAGCCTAAACAAATAAGATTTATTATTATTATTATTTAAGTGCTTATTTATTAAGTTAAGCCAAAACAAATAGACTCTTTATAGGTAAGTGTTAGGGTTAGCAATTCAAACATGTGGAGAATCCGGGGAAAAAAAAAAATTTCACTTAAACTTTGCAACAAATTTAATAATTCTTCCTTCCAAAAATGAGTGTTCTTTTTTGACTTAATTAAAACTTACAGACTCTGTTTGATTTTTATGGCTCCGGATCATCCTCATTACACATTTTTATGTCACTTCCCATTAACACTAGTAAAAATTTAATACAAATTCCTAAAAAATCAAGTACCTTAAAGTTTATTTTATCTTTCTAGGCATTTTTAGGGTTTAGTTTATTTGTTTAAGATTTAGTATATAAAATATATTTTTTTAAAAATAAAGTCAACATGTAAGATTTTTATTAATATTACAAAAAGTGACTTGCACATGTATGATAGGAAATCTAAACTCAATTTATATGGAGTTACCATTTTATCCTTCTCATTATTATAATTAGTAATGTGAGTTTTATTTTAGTTGACATAAATTCTTAATTGGTGGTTAATGAGACCTCACATTAAAAAGCTTTTTATTTTAAAAATTAAGATATTCAATTATAAATCATTCAGAATAAGGTTCAAATTTAGATAGAAGGAATATAATATTTAGATTAACTACTTAAAAAACTTTCTTTGGAGCATCGATAGAGATAATATATTTATGTTTAAAATAATTTGTAATATAAAACGAGTATTTTGAAACAAAGATGAGTTGTATTTTATATGCTGATTGCTCCCTGGATGTCAAACATAACCATCAAAGATAATGTTCCCAGTGGGGTCTCATTATTTGAGGATCGCAAATTGCAATCACGCTTCCATCATCATGGCACGGAAAATCGATTACCCGACAGCTTCGTTAAGATCTTGTGTTGTCTCCGAGTACTGTGAAACATTATTTCCACAAAGAATAAAACGCCAAACCTGTTACGCTTCTCTAAATTGGATTCAAGATACCATTGGCAGATGCTCCGCCGAAACTTGTGAGGGCCGGAAGCTGATAAGGAGTCAAGAGGAATAATTAAATAGCAAAAAAACTATACATGAACTATTTATCTTCCAATTTTACAGGGATAAAATTGTCATTTTAAGTTCTAAAAGCCTTGTCTACAGCTGGAGTTCGTACTTGCAGGACCGATGACATCTACAAGTTGGTGTCTGCAGAAGCTAGACAGTCAAGCCTGATCGGTGCAAGTGCTAGCTAGACCAGCGGTGGCGTCGGTTAGCTCCAAAAATTTGCTCTACAATCCCGAGTTTTGATGCCAATCCAGACCTCCTCAGAAATGTAACCTTCGAACACTTGTAATTTAGCTCATTCCTCGTCATTTTCTTACTTGAATGCATCGACGTCCAGCTCTCCTTCACCTTCTTCAACATAGTTCCCCCGAGCTCTGTCGAATATCCTTACCACTCTTGAAAGGTCATCCAAAATCCTTGAAATATCATCTTCTTGCAGTTAGAACCTCATTTAGTGTAAGGTCATTAATTTCAACTGATACAATCTTATTACCTAACAAGGAACTCATGAATAGTAGGGTAACCTACAACTAGGGTGGTGGCAATTTCGATAAATAAATGATTTTAGATAAAGTTAAATGGATTTCAATCCATTTATATAAATGGATGTAAATGGATATGGATATCATTTAATTATTTTTAGTTTTATTTTTCCTTAACACTTTTTTCTTTTTATTTCAGTTTTAATTTCTCTTAACTTTAATTTCATATTAAAGTAACATTTATTATGCTTTATTATCTCAAAGGTTTTCACCCTTTGATAGAATTTTAATACAAAAATAATAATGTAAATGAAAAACAATAATTTTTTATCCTTTACTTTTTAATGCATTTAATTTAATGAACTATTATAATATACTTAATACATGTGTTGTATTTTATATTTTTTCAATTCGAAATGAATGTCCTATTTTTATGTTATTGGCACAAGAATGAAAATGATGATGATTGACGAGAGAGTAAATTGACGATTGAAATCAGTGGTGGGAATTTAGATAACTAAATGGATTCCAATCCATTTACATCAATTTATAAATGGATATAAATGAATTGGATGTAAATGGATCATGGATATAGGTTTGTCTATTTTAAATTTTATTCTTTTTTTTTTCTCTTCTCAGCTTTCCTCCTTAATTCTTTCCCCCATAATTTTAACTTAACTTTTGCAATTTGAACTTTTATTTAATTTTATTGAATTAAAATTTATTTAAATAACGAAAAATTATACAAAAGATAAATACACATACAAGTCTTTAACAAAGAAAAGATTGTTAGAAAAGAAAGTTACTTTAATGATCTTGCTTCGAATAATTTTAGATCAAATAAAAAATAATATTAAAAAAAAATACAACTTGAACAATGGTATTGACTAAAAAGAAGAAAAAACAAATAATAGGTTCTCCATATCCATTAATTATATCATGGATTTGTATATCCATTAAAAAACAAATCATATTGCCACCTTTACCTACACAAATGTGCACATCATGTTTAATTCTCTGCTATCTTTGTACTTCAAATTCATCAATAACATATTGCAAGTCGTGAGTTCAACTTGATCTTTCTATATATTTTAGTCTTAACGGAACATGGACACCTCTGGATTGGCAAAAAAAAAAATCATCAATTTTCATACTTACATGAGGTTTTGTTGAATTGTTTTCCTTTCATGTAGTGTTTCTGGTGTCTTTCACACCACATTGGCCTTTTCAATTCCCTTTTAATATGAGTAAATACAATCCTATTAACACACATTGTCCAATTGTTGTTGATGTGTTCTTTGCATTTAATCTCACTATTTATTTGTTTTTCTTTGTTGTTTTATTTCATTTCTTTCAAATTAGGTTTTTAATGGATCTTCTCTAGATGAACTTTATGGATTCATATGTATATAAATATCTATATATACATATATATATATGTATGTATTTATGTATATATTTAACAACATGAAGATAATACCAAAACGTATCAAGGTAATCATCAAAGAGAATATATAACCCAAAGAAAGATGAAACCTACCACCAAACTAAAGGTTCCAAAAAAAAAAAGGGGGGATGAAACAAAGAAGAATCATCTCTTTATCTTGAGTTTTGGTTGAAGAATCAAACCCCAACTTCAATTTTCTTTTTCTCACTATAAATTCTCCCTGTTTTTCTCATATTTTATCCTCTGCATGGTCGACTCATGACTGTATCAAAACCCAGTGATTTTCTTTAATTTCCTTTTGAATTTGATTGTACCGTTTTATTTAAATTTCCGTTCTTGTGGGTCCACCAAGAGGTGTTCAGGGTTGGAAAGACCACATAACTGACGTAACTTTCATCTCACATTCATCGGGAGACTTTGCCATTTTTAGTTTGTACTTGTGTCCATCGTCGACTATAGATAAATCATTTTGATTAATTTTTTTCACTAATTATAAATTATTGTTATTAGATAGTTAGGTATTTGATGATGTTTTTTCAATATTACTCCTCTAATGATGTATAATAAAATGGTGTTCAAATTGTTGAAAGGGTGATAGGAAGACATTTTAAGAAAAAATTAAAGAATTATTTTAATTTTTACAAAATGATAGTTAATTACTTATGTTTAGTAACGAATAGAGTAATTACTTTCAAGAGTTTCAAAGTGGAATTATTAATTATCTGATTTTTTAAACCCCCTTTTTTTTTTTGGGATTGGGGGGAACAAAAAATGGAACTATATCCAGCCAAAGCCAGTAATTACTCAGTGAGGTCGGGACATTCTAGACTTACAAGATAAAGATATTCTTGATCCACGAGTATATATATACACATTGGTGACGGAAAAGATTAGACCTTCGAGTTCTTGAAACATAAATCAATTGATAAAGAACGATAAAGTAAGTGCTAACCCATAAAATGAATTCATCAAGTAGCAAAAGGTAGAAGGAGAGTGAAGTAGTGAAAATTCAGGAAGACATGTGAATGTGTATGGTTCTTTTGTAGTGGGATTTCTATTTGGATTCCAAAAGCAAGCACTCAGGATTTTAAACGCCTTATGCACTTTGTAGCCTTGGTATTTAATGTGTTTAAAGTGTGGGATATTGGTCGCGTGGGCAATCGGCGTGTCCTCTGTTTAATGGTTCAAAAATTGAAAATTCCGACCGGAGTATCATTTTATTTCACTACTCCTTCTATATGTGATATAATGAACCCTATACTATCTTCAAGAGAATAAATGAGGCTAGGGGGCTTTGTAGTTTCCCAAGCATGTGGACTTTTCTTACACCAAAACATGCAAAATATCCTTTTAAGTGCTATGGACCACACGTTACTCACTTAAATTTTTAAGATTAATTGTCGTTTTTTCAAAATAAAATAAAATTTAATCAAGCAAGTTTAATTTATCTTTTAGAATTTAATTTATAAAAAAATATTTGTAAAATTAATTTTTTTTATAAATGAATTTATTTTTCTTAATAACTGATCGTTAGAGACTTAATTGGAGCACTCTATAAGTGCTCCAATTAAGTCTTTAATCATCAACAATTTTTTTTTTAAAGAAAAAATAGATTCTCCTATATAAAAAATATTTTTTTAGATATATTTTATAAACTAAACCCTTGGGTTGTTTTGATTAAATTTTATTTTATTTTTTCAAAATAAAAAATAATTGAGTTGACCGTTAGAGATTTCACTGGACTACTTCATAATTTGAACTTATATGTAATTTAGTACTTACTACTCTGGAAGTTTGGCATTACTTATATGGAAGAAAGATTTCCTCTTTTCAATTATTTGTCACTTACATATTTTAAGGCAAAATAATTTAAGTGAATTTCATATTCTAACCCTTATTAGTCAATTTTATTAAACTTTTTTCCAAGTCAACCCGATTACTTCACTCCTTCCAATTTTACTATTCATCAATCTTATTGACATTTATCTCAACTGTTAATATGAGAGGAGTCGGTGGGATATGGTGTGTAAAACTAAAAAATAATACGAAAGGACAATATTATCCCAAAAAGATAAAATCGTGATTATCTTAATTCTTGTAAAATAATCTTAATGCTTCATTTTTGTCTGAATTGTCGGATCAATTCATTACTTTTTCTTGGATAGATAGTCTCGTTAAGCAAAAGAGGTGACAAGAGAGATAAGAATAAAACCAGTCATAAGTAAAGGCAGTATCCGAAACAATTGCTAAAATATCCCTAAAAACACATACCATACTCCCTCAACCTTATCTATTAGCCATTGGTCCTTTTGATTTTATTTTTAATTATAACTCACTTTTTTAAATTTTAAGGATATTTTTGCTTCGATTTCAATATTGCCTTTACTTACTTACAGTATATTCTGCGAATCCTCTCGTCTCTCACTTATTTTCTTAGTGAATGAAAGGATAAAGCTGAGATAAATTTAACTTTGTTGTCAACTACAATATTTTGGAGGTCAAGCCTTCAACCCCACTCCATTAACACTAAAATTCATTCGAATTTACTTTCTTTGTCATATTCCATAAACCGTATGGAATCTTTTGACTTGAAATTCAACCTTATCAATAAAAATGTCCGAATTACTTTTCAAGAAATTAATATTAAAAGCATTGAGCTATATATGGAACCCAGAGAATATCCCACCCCATATATAAATTCAAGATCCGTATCATAGTTCCCTAGCAGTGGATTTGTGTATCCTACCTTCATTAGAGAAAAGCACAACCCTTTTTGGGCTTCACTCCATTTGTTTACTGACCAAAGGCAGAGCAACTTGTTTCAAAAACAAACTTTGGATTGTTATGTGTGATCAAAACCGGATCTTTTGGTCAGCTTTCTTGAAAGTATTGCAAGATTTGTGTGCCCATTGGCCAACAAAATCTTAAAGGTAATTTTCCCAGAACATAAGAATACAATGCAAGTTGTTTGGAAGACAGACTGAAAACCTTTGTCCCCAGCGTTTGATCTTAAAATGACACAAGAAAAGTACTAATTACCATACTTTGATAGAATGACCACTGTACTGAAACTAAATACTCAATTCTTTGCCTTAATTTGACCCAACAAATTCCTAAAGTTTAATCACATTATTGATCCGTCCATATTGCTCTCTGCAGTAACCTAAAGTTTTTTCATTATGTTCTTTTCTACTGTTTATCGAATCCTTCATGGAAATTAATTAAGGATCCATCGGTTATCATATCGCTTTCGGATCGTACTGTTCCATCTTCCAATTATTTATTTGTTTGACAGAACCGTAACCACATGTGAAGAAGGAGCTAGCTTGATCACAAAAAGGGTTTGCATTTTGCAACCTGGAAAGGGAGCATCGATCTATGTTGATTCTGTTTTTCACCATCACAAACATTCCAACAATTTTGGCAAAAATGTGTTTGCTTAATTTATGTAAACTCAGGAGTATGTGCCCATGGTATGTTCTCATTTTCCTCCTATAAGGGCAAGAAGAGATCTACTCCCAATATGTCATCACTTATTGAATATTTTAGAGAGAGTTAGAAGTTTTTGGAGTTACATGTCCTATTACGTTACGGTAGATTAGGATGTTTTTTTTTTTAACTTTGTAAGTATGTGTATAGTAAACCACTTCTTGATCTTCTATTACACTTTTTGTATGACACTCTCTAATAAATTAATAAAAATATTGATTAAACTAAACCCTAGAGAGATAAATTAAATCATAAAAGGAATTGATCTTTTAAGGTACTCTTAGGTTTTTTTTGTTAGTGTATTAGAGAGTGTTACATAAAAAATATATTAAAAGATCTAAAGTCAAGTAAAATCAAGAATCTCTTATCTTAGTCAAATTAGGAAGTGGAGTAATTATAACTTCTCATGGGATATTAGGTCTCGAATATTGTTCGACCTATCGTAATCCACCTAGATTAATATCCCATTAGGGAGATGCCAAAGGAGATGCTTAGAAGGTGACTATGAGAGAGAGGGGAGGAGGGAGGAATCATTGGAGAGGGGTGCATAAAATATTGATGAGAAGAGCAGCAAATCAATGCTTTTTTAAGCACAGGTGAAATAATTGAGAAATTTGGTGTTTTTGATGTGTGACGGAGATATGTAAATCCCACATATGATAGCTTTTTTCTTTTTCAGGAGAGAGAGGGTGGATCCCAATTATTAATTAAATATCAAATGAATTGATAGATAAGTTGGCTGATGAGTTGACAATGTGAAATTCACATTAGATGATGTAAAAAAAGTGAATTATTGAAGAATAGGAATACATAAACAAAGAATGTATAAAAATGAGGATCTGGTATGAGGATCTCACTTTAGGCATCCATTATGCATTGGAGATGTCCTTAGGGCTCAAACTATACTTGAGGCCTCGATAGTCGATAACTCTTGAGGTCCAAAAAGGAAATACAGATTGACGAGGCTCAACATAGAGAGACACTGGAGAATTAAATTGAAAGGATAACTCTCCCCTTGCCTCCAAGATGCATGCAAATTAATTAGTAGAGGATTGATATTTTCTCCAACCGAGCAACTAAACTCCTTTTTTTTTTTTTTTCTTTTGATTCTTTTTTCTTTAGTAATGTGCAGGCCAGTTAGCAGGCATATCGACGTTCGGATAATAGTTGCAATTCACCAAGACTACAATGTGTAAAAAGATTGAATCAAACTTACAACCTGCATTATATAAGTTTAACCTCCAAACTATTCAATTGCACTTTTGAGTGCAATTAAACTCTAAGAAGACACATTTGACCATATTATGGCAAATTAGCTAACTTAAGAAAAAGAAATGGTCCTTGGACAGGTGACCTCTTCGATTTACCATTTTTTATTACTCCTTATTTGATTACAAGCCATTGATTCAATCGAATGACTCCGAAACAAATTCTGCCCTATATATACCAACTTTAGATAGCCTATAAATATGCTTGTACAATCTTTTTCTTATGTATAAGGTGCCAGAAATTTCTGTTCACTCTCATATTAACTATAAGATAATTAACCCTCAAATGGAAGGAACTAAATTAGAACATAATGAAAACTCCTATGTTTATCTTCTTTTTATTGTAGAACGAACTTCATAGGCTACATAAACCAAGAAGTCCATATGGCTTTAATCTGCTATCATTTTTGCAAAGGTTTTGAAACTTGTAATATATGCCGGTTCAAAATTATAACATAAACATTTTGATATATTGAGTGTAGAATAAAAATAATAATAAAGTTCCATATTAGTTTTTAACTTTTTTTTTTTGCCAAATTAGGAAAGAGAAAGGGAGATTTGTTTAATAGAATAAAATGATTAAAAAGATATTTTAATCAAATTATTCTAAGATTATTAGTCAATAATTGTTTGTCACAATCTCTTTACTACACTATTACAACATTAATTCACCGGTCCACAACCATTGCAGATGTCCAAAATATGATATCTTTCACACCCAGCACTATTTTTCCCTTTCTTATAATGTATCCATCGTGTCATGGGATATAAGTATAATCTTCTCATATACTCCTTTCATCACTATTTATAAATCATTTGAACTTAATTTCCTTATCACTAATTATAAATCTCATATAATTAGTTTATTTGATATTTTATGGATCTTTTAGCATATTTCTCCCCTCTCTCGTCATATTATTGTTAGTTTGATTAAAATTATAAATGACGACATTAATCTTTGGATAGAGATTTTCAGACAAACATTGATCTAATAGGATCACTAAAAAATAAACCTCATCCGGAAAACATATTGTTATTTGATGGCTCAAACCTTTAACTTTGAATCATAGGTTAGACTTTACCATTTGAGATGGTCTTGATCATCAAAAGCCTCCTATAATTTGCAGGAGAAGGAAATATCCTCAATTTAATAGTTAACATGACATTCAAATTAATAAAATGAATTTAGAGTATGGGTTTTAAATTGGTTAGATAAATTTAATTGATCAAATGAAACCTCTTATCTTATCATTAAATTTAATACTAATAAAATATACCAACAAAGAATGTTAGTGAAATTCATGAAAACTATATTTATTTTATATAAATGGGTATTTGATTTTTATATATTTTGAAATAGAAATAAGAATATTAAAATATGAATGAAGCCATCATCCCCCTTATATATATATAATAAAAAAAAAATCTATAAATCAAACAACTTAATAAAGTAAAATAAAAAATAAAAAGGAAAAAGGGGGGAAAAGACAAGAATAGCAAGATTCGCAAGTACGAAATAGTGAAAATCAACCATGAATCATGTTTATCTCAAAAAAAAAAAAAAAAAAAGAAAAGAAAAAAGATCGAGAGTGCAGACGTCAGGTGTCACTCACCATCAAAAGTCCATAGACAATGCGGTACGACCCGATGCAGGCGCAGCCGTTAGATGAGCCTTGGAATCCGGGTCATGGGACTATTAATAATCGACGGTCAGAAATCATGGAAAAAATCCATTCATATACTATATACACACTCCAGTCTTCCAGTCAAATCCTGCCATTAGTAGCAAAAATGATCCGCAAAAAGGTTTCCGACACGTGTCCCTATGAAAACCAACAACGTCCACAGTCATCTCAAGATTCACCGATCCTCTTCTTAATACGTAAATTTTCTGTTTCCACGTCCACCGTACCTAAACACTATCACCATCATAGGCAGTCCGGGGACCTTTTAGTCATTTCATTGTCAGAATGTTGGTGGACCCTACTACTACTAGGTGTGACCATTTACGTGCTTTACCAGTTCTCGGACGTAGATTAGTTCTTTCAATTTTTTTTTTGTTAAATTAAAATGTCTATTTGGTCCTTCAAATCTTATTTAATAATGTTACCGTCCCAGGCTAGTGTTCTTTTTTACCTTAGAGTCCTGTGATACAATTTCCAGGGGAATTTTGATGATAACAATAATGCTTATGTTTGAATCCGTCTGAGCGGAGGGAAGAAAATGCTGACGTGGAGGGAGAGAAGGTTTGCTCCTCATTTACCTTTTGATTTACTTCTCCACCTTTAATACCTCTCATTTTTATTCCTATCATACAACCTTTTAAAATTACCTTTTTACCCTTTGTTCA
>JAOXNR010053316.1:0-14465 GCA_028571225.1 Parsonsia alboflavescens
ATCAAAAATGTTTTATTGATCAAATCATCTTGAAATTTTGTAACACATAATACTATAGATAAAATTTCTTTTTTAATAGTGCTATAGTTTAATTGACAGGAATTCCAAAGACCAGAGTGAAATCGAACAAGAGTTTCAGGTGATTGTTCTGTTTTTTTCTGTTTAAGAATTCCTCCAAATCCAACTTCGGAGGCATATGTTTCGACAATTAGAAAAGCTTGAGGATCAGGGAGGTTAAGACAAAGAAGTTTCTTTACAAGTGTTTTTATGGTTTCCATGGCTTGGGTATGCTCTTCGGTCCATGGGACTGGATTCTTTTTGAGGCGATTGTAAAGAGGTTTGCAAATTGTTTTGAGGTTGGAAATAAAGTCTGCCACATAATTTAGACATCCTAAAAATCTTTGCAATTGTGTTCTATCCCTTATTTCATTTGGAAACTTATCTGCAAATTCGACTGATCTAGCTATTGGTTTGTAAAGTCCTCTTTCTAGATCATGGCCTAAAAACCGAATTCGGGTTTGGAATAGCTGCAACTTACGGGCACTTACCACCAGCCCATTTTTCGTGACGACGTCAAGAAAAATATTCAAATGTTTAAAATGTTGGTCGATAGAGGAACTAAAGATGAGCACATCGTCGATATAAACAATGGCAAAACTAGTGTAAGGAGTAAAGATATCATTCATAACCTTTTGGAATTCAGACGGAGCATTCTTAAGACCGAAAGGCATGACGTTCCATTCAAATTGCCCGAAAGGGACATTAAAGGCTGTTTTATATTTATCTTGTTCCGCTACTTGTATTTGCCAGAATCCTGACTTCATGTCAAATTTACTGTAAACCGTTGACCTTAGGGTTCTTTTAAGCAAGTCTCTTTTATTCGGTATGGGATAGCGGATCCATTTTAATACTTGGTTCAAGGGTTTATAATTGATTACTAATCTAGGTGCTCCAAGTTCTTTTTCTGCATTATTATTGACATAGAATGCTGGACAACTCCAAGGTGATCTAGATTTTCTAATAATTTTTTTATCTAACAAATCTTGAATTTCCTTTTTACATAATTCGATTAATTCCTTATTCATCTGAATAGGCCTAGCTTTAGTTGGGATATTTTTTTCATCAAATCCTTCTATATATGGCAATTTTACTAGATGGGTTTTTCTATTCCAAAAAGTTGTAGGTAAATCAGAACAGACTTCTTGTTTAATTTTTTGTTCTAAGGCTTCTATTCTTGTTTTAATCTCATTTTGTTGTAATTGATTTTCAATTCTGTTATAATCTATTTCTTCTTTTAGGAAGTTGATTTGCTTAGTTTTCAATTGAATATTATTGATAACTTTATATCTCAGATGAGTTAAGAAAGGAAAGTTTATTCTAATAGTTCCAATATTTGTAGAAACTCCTAATTTGTTGACTTCAAATGGGTAGATTTGAGTTATAAAGGGGATTCCTAAAATAACTTCTTCGTTTAAATTTTTAACAAGAATAAATGAATTAGTGAAACAATATTGCTGATTGCAAATATGAGCTTTAGACAGTTTGTAAGTGGTATTCAATTTTTCTCCTGATGCAGAATAAAGCTTAGTTGAGGTTTTTTCATAGTATTTAGTGGGTATTAATCCTTCTTGAATGCAATTTTGATCAGCTCCTATATCTAATAAGGCTGTTAATTTTATTACAAAATCTTGTTTTTTGAGAGTTATAGGAATATACCATTTATGAAAAATTGTACAATTATTAGTATTTATACCTAGGTTTTGGTTTATCTTTAGAGCTTTTATTTCATTTTTGGTTTGCTTTATTTCTAACTGCAAATCTTGAAGATTCAATTTTCTTTTTTGTTCGGAACTCTGAGTAGAAGTTATCATATTAATTGAAGCGTTATCAGTTATATGAAAGAGTAGTACTATCACAGAAATTCTGTTTTGTGTTTTTATTTCGTTCTTAGTCTCTTTTTCCTTTTGAGGACAGTTTTTAGCAATGTGCCCTTTATTATGACAATTGTAACATTTTCTATGCTTATGTTTCTTTTCTTCAGAAATGAATTTAGACTTTTCTTGTTTACGCTGAGTTTTATCTCTCTTTGAACCTTTAGTTTTTGGTAGAGGAAAGTTAGAAGAAAAATTAATTGTTTGACAAAAATCTCCTAATTCTTTTTTAGAATTTTCATTATAAATTTCAACTTGATTTTTAATTGTTGAATCGATACCTAAATCTAGTCCTACAATATTAATTTTCTCAATTAATTTCCTATAGGTCAATTTGTCATAAGGAATACTATTTTGATATTCTTCTTTTAAGTTTTTTCTAACCTTTTTAGCAAATAAGGGCGGTAGTCCGGAAATGAATTTTTCTTTCCAAATTGTTTGATGACAATCATTTCGAAACATTATTTTACTAAGAAACATATCAATATACTTATGGTAATCTTGCAAATCTGAACAAACTAAATGGTGGTTTATTTCACTGCTAATGTTACTATTAATCTGATTTTGTGATTCTGGACATGTTAAAGATTTGTTTTCTTTATTGGTTGAAAGAAAATGTTTAGAGATGGAGAACAATAATCCAATCGTCGAGTTTGGTTTGATATCTTGATTTATGTCAATTGTCATAGATTGTTCAAATTCTTGTTGCTCCATATTAGTTGTATACTGATTCCACCAATCTTTTATTTTTCCTGAAAATCCGGTTATCAGCATATTTCTAATGTCTATATCTTTTTTGTTAGGATAAGTCATCCTATATGTATTAGCAATTGTGGACATTAATAGAATTTGGTTGAATATCTGATACTCCATCATTTCATCTAAATTCCAAATTTGTAAATGTTGACTTGGATAGAATTTAGTCTTTCTTACCAATTTGGACTTCTCATTTTTCTTCTCTTTCTTTCGTTGTTTTTTAGATGTGTTTTCCGGAACTGATGTATTATTTTTACCAGATGTCTTGTCTTCAATTAATGTATTGTTTTTTTTTTCTTTTTCTTGTTGTTCTTTGGTGATCTTATTCAGTCTTTTGTCTATTTCCTTTAGAAGTAACCTGTCTGATTTAGTCAAATTATGGATTTTAGTTTCAGAAAGAGATTCATTCTGGATAATACTAGAGGGATTAGCGTTGTTAAGTTTATCTAAGTCTTGATTTGACTTATTCTTGCTATTATCTTCAATTGTTTTTTCTTTGAAAGAAGATGTCTCTAAGGTATGAATAGGACTATTATTAGTAAAAAGTATTTCTGATTGAGCTATTCTTGAATTATTAGTTTTTTCTAACCATTCAAAAAAAACTACATAGTCCTCGTGGTCTTCACAATATTTATACCAGTCTAATTTTGTTCTTTCTTGTTTCCTACTAGAAAATGTAGAACTAAACCATTGCCTTTTGGCTTCATTTTGTGATCTGTTGAAAAGATATTCCATATAATCGGGAAATAGTTCAAATTTTCTTTTAACAGGACATGTTTTATATACAGTAGATATTCGATTACTTTGAATTGAACGGATTGTATTGTTGCTAATATTATTTTCATATTTAATATTCTTCTTTTCAAAGTTATTACTAAAAATCTTATTATGTGTAATCTCAGGTTCTTCTGAATCTATTTAAGTTTTCAATTTTATTATTGGATGGAAATTTAAATTTGAAACATTTGATATGATTAAATATCTTTGCCGAGAGATTTCTGTTCGAGGATGGTCCCCCAAGACACCTGTCCTGAAGATTCATCATCAACAAGCTCGATTAGAAAAACTAAAAGACAAATCCAGGAAGAACTTGCCAGCTTATATTCTCAACTACAAGAAGCCGAAGACGAAGAAGAAAACTCTCCCTTCGGCGACAATGGAGATTTGGAAAACCCTAAGGGTATGGCCGCCGCATATCAGCTATTGTATGATGATTAAGAAAACATCTAGCTGAAAACCAGGCAGCCAAGTTGAATCATTTGCAGCCACTTAGCTGGGTCCCAGACAGCTAAGCTCATTTGGACTATTGGACGACTAGCAGACACCTTTTCATAAAGAAACTTAGCTGGGTCCCAGACAGCTAAGCTCATTTGGAGCATTTGACAAATGGCAGACATCTTTAGTAAAGTTGTACTTTTGCTTTATTAAAGATAGTTACTTTTACATTATTAGCATCTTTACTTAAAAGTCGATTCGAACTTGATTATATGGAACATTTGTTTAGTCGTAAGCAAAATGCAACTAAAGTAGAATGGTTTACCTCAACAAGATCTAAAGGAAGTCAAATATTATCAAAATTTGCATGGAGAAAATATTGTGAACAACATGAAGAATATATAGATTTCTTTGAATGGCTAGATAAAACTAATTACCTAAATTTGCCTCAATCTGTTAATGTTATTGCACAAAAATGGTATACCACTAGCGGAGATGTTATAGAATCTGTAATGCCTCCTCCTGAAGAAATTAACATTAGTCATAATAATTCTGTTTTAAAAGCTTCCCCTTTCAAAGTAGAAGGAAAAATTGAAAATATAGAAGCCAAAGTTAAAGACATTAATAAGATTATTCAACAAAATAATTATACTAATCAATTACTTGTTAAAGTTGTTGATGAGGTAATTAATATAAGTGAAAATAAGTCAAGATCTGAATTAAAACTAAAACCCTCCAGATTAAATAGAAATGAAATTCCTTTAATAAAACCTTCTGAAATTGAAAATACTAATTTAACTTTTAAAAAGGATGATTTTAAATTATCTAAAGAAGACGCTGCACTTTTAAATGAAATTAACTTCAGACTTGACAAAATTAATCAAGAACAGGAGAAAAAGGAAAATGAAGCAAGTAGTAGCAATACTAAGATTCGAACAATTAATAAAGAGTCAAAACCAGAACATGTTGGGAAAATAAAATATTCAGATAAAAAACCTAAGATAACAACCTCAACTAGAAATTATTATCCTAGACCTTCCTTTCCCGATCTACAATTTGAAGAAAAACACTTGTTTACTGCTGCATCTTATGCTGGCAACGATTTGCATGAATGGAATTTAGATGGCATGACTGAACATCAAACATTAAACCTAGTTCAAGAGATGTCTATTGCCGCTATGGCTTATAGGATGGCTAATGCAAGCAAAGGAGATGAAGAAATAGTAGAAATGCTCATAGCAGGGTTTACTGGAACATTAAAAGGTTGGTGGGATAATTATTTGACTGAGGTTAATAAACGAGAAATTAGAAAATCTACAAAAATTTTAAATAGAATTAAAACTGAGAATAATAGAGAAATTGAAGAACCAATAACAATATCTGATTCAGTAACTAGACTATTATTTGCAATAACCAAACATTTTATTGGAGATCCTCTAGATTTTCAGGATAGAGGAAGTGAAATTTTGACCAATTTAACTTGCCCTAAATTGCACGACTTTAGGTGGTATAAAGACATGTTTCTTAGTAAAGTCATGTTTCGAGATGATTGCCATCATGCATTTTGGAAAGAAAGATTTATCTCAGGATTACCACCCTTATTTGCTGAAAAGGTTAGACAAAAATTAAAAGAGGATTATCAGAATAAAATTCCTTATGATCGAATGACATATGGAGAATTAATTAGCACCATTAACATTGTAGGACTAAATCTCTGCACTGATTTAAAGATTCAAAATCAAATGGAAAAATATCATAATGAATCTAAGAAAGAATTAGGAAATTTTTGTGAAATTTTTGGTTATCCTTCTTTAGAACCTCCCTCAAGAAAACTAAAAAAATAATAAAAAAACAGCAAAAGAAAGATAAATCTAAAAAATTAGAAGAAACCCCTTACAAGAATCCCAGAAATGTAAAATGCTATACATGTGGTAAACGGGGACATAGGGCAGATAAATGTCCTCAATTAAAAGATAAAAGAAAAAAGATTAACCAACTAGATTTATCCGAAGATATAAAAGAGAAATTATATAATATTCTCACAAATTTTGATAACGAATCTAACTCAGGAACAGAAACTGAAAATATATTTGAAATTAATAATACCTTCAGTACGGATTATGATTCTGCCTCCTCATCCTCTACATGTGAATTTCAAGGAATTTGTAATTGTAATAGTATCATAAATATGATAAGTTTTAATAAAATGCCTAAGGAAAATAAAGAATTATTTTTTGAACTATTGGATAAAATTGAAGACCCAGATATTAAAAGGGAATATCTAGCTAAACTAAAAGAATCTATTTTCTCTCCTCCAAGCAGACCTAAATTTGAACCTTACAACATAAAGGAAGTATTTGATCAATTTAAAAATAAAAATAACATAACAGAAAAAGAACTCGACCTTCAAGGGCTAAAAATTGAAATTGAACAAATCAAGAATGAAATAGAAAATTTAAAAATAGTAGATTTCGAACTTGGTTGTAGTATTAAAAATTTACAGCAAGAATTGTCTAGTTTACAACCTTCTACAAGCCAACAAACTGATCAACAAGTAGATACGATTAAATGTGTTGATTTCCAAAAATGGTATATTCCCATTACATTAAAAATACAAGATTTTATAATGGAATTAACTGCTTTATTGGACACAGGTGCTGATCAAAATTGTTTACAAGAAGGATTAATACCAACTAAATATTTTGAAAAAACATCTACTAAACTCTATTCAGCATCTGGAGATGAATTGAACATTAAATATCAAATATCTAAAGCAAACATTTGCAATCAGCAATTCTATTTCAATAACTCATTTGTCTTAATAAAAGATTTAAATGAAGAAATAATATTAGGAACCCCATTTATAACTCAAATCTACCCATTTGAAGTCAATAGTATGGGAGTTCATACTACTATTGGTTCTACTAGGATTACTTTCCCTTTTATAACAAATCCTAAGTATAAGGTTATTAGCACTATTAGACTAAAGGCGCATCATATAAAGATATTAGAAAATAAGCTTAGATCTGCACGTAGCATAGCACAGTCTGCTCAGTATCTCATCACATCTTCCAAATAAAACCTCAATTATTTGAATTACTCTTGCCCCTTACCTCACATTTGCTCCTTATTTTTCTTATCTTCATACCGAAAAATGGAGGGGTGGTAAGGACTCTTATCTCTTTTCCCTCTTCTCTCTTTTCCCTCTCACTTGGAATCCCGACAACCAGTCTGGCACCATTGCGGACTGGTGCGTAATTCATATGGGTGACTTTTGGATAAATTTACTTTGACTAATCATTTGTAATTTAATTTTTTTAATTATCTGTTGGAAGACAAACAAGTTCAAATTTCTATTGTAGATTCATTCCCTCAGTTTTTTACCCTTTATAATTCATTTTGTTTTCTTGTAAAATTAAAAATGTTAAAAAATACAATAGATAAAGACTTAACTCATTGAATATTGTAGATAAATTAATATAATTTTTTTTTCATAATTTTCAGTTTTTTTAAAAAAATTAAAATAGTATGCTTAAAGTTTTCAGGAGTTTAAAAATAGTACCAAGTTCAGTTTAAAAGTCTATTTATTTATATATATATATATAATATAATTAGATTTTTTTTTATTTGCTGTATGGGGATTCTATTATTAGAAATATAAAATTAAATAAAAGCAATATTACCATACCGTTTTGCCACGGGCATGAGAAATTACACTGGCACGGGCAATCTTCATCAAACTGCGTCGTTTTTCTGGTAGGGCATACTTTTGCACCGAGGTCACTCCAAGTTCCGAGTGTTAAGAATTTCAGGCACCATCGTGCACAGGTGTTACCACCCCACACCTGGAAGAAGAATCTTTCCTTTTTCTTTCAAGAAAAATCTCAAAGTTCATTAATTTCATCAAAGTTTTCTTGAAGCTAAAATCCATTGTGGAATCGAAGAAATTAGTTGGGAAACAGAGTGATTCAACAAAGGCATGCATCCAAATTTGATATATCATGTGATCATTTTTTCTTTTTTTCTAATTGTCTTTGAGCAAGCTTAAATTTCTCTACTTCCGAACGTCCATTTTCAGCCTGGCTTTGCATTTCCTGTTCTTCCGTCAAAGTTTTATTTTATTTTTGAAATTGTTGTTGACTTTCTGTACTTAAAGCTGGTAGAAGGAGTTGGTTCCTTTTTCCCGAGTTATTTATATTCCATTAGGGACTTCGGCGAGTCTTAAGAATGCTCATGTGGATAAGAATATTGAGTTCAGGGTCTGTTATGCTACAGAGATTTAAATGCCCATATCCTTTTGTTGTTCTACTTTCTTTTTTTTCTCCGAGTTATAAATTGCTTAGGTGTTTTGTTCTTGCCTAGACCATGCTCCGGAATACGTACAATGCATATAGTTACTCATATCTTGTTTATTCTCCTTAGGAAGTTTAAATGCTTAAACTTGATTCCATTAAGGGGTAAATTAGGCCGGGGTTTCTTTTGTATTTGTGGGATGAAAAGGCTAGTAGTACCTAAGAAGGTTAGGATATATCCTACTGGTTTTAGTATTCGAGGAAATACAGTGAAAAACAGCTCAACTTTTCCAGTAGAGAATTCCACCTAATGTTTAAATTTGCAAATTTATCTGTTTCTATATCTATACTTTCAAATGATTCTAGTACTATACATCCCAGAAGCCCTCATTCTGAAGATGCATATAATCCAGCTATTATAGTTTCACAATTTTTTTAATGTACATAAATATCCTATCTGATAGAAGCTGCCATAGAGAATAGAGATCATGTAAAACTCTTAACAGTCTTTGTGAGGTTTAGCAAGGCAAGGTCTATCTCACATAAAAGGTCATATTCAATTGTGGGAAAAAAAATTGCGTAGAAAATGGTGAAAGAAAATAGGGCTTGCTTCCAATTATTAGAATAGTACTTCTAATGAGGCACAGGCCAGAGGCCTACTGAGTTAATCGCATCTTTGAAACTGTGGTGACCCTTCTAAGTTAGCTTATCCAACTTTTAGACAGAAAGAGCTAAAAGCTCAGAACAGAAAACATTATCAAGAAGTGTTAAGAAAAGCTATAGAATCAAAATGTAGTGAAAGATTAACAGTGCAGAAGGAGAGGTTTGGTGAAGAAGCCAGCTGTGCAGGAAACAGGAAAGCAAGGGAATGTCTTCATGTGCCTGTTGGAGCAAGTGCAGATTGTGTAAACTCAAGGACATTGTCCAGAAGGAGATGTTAAAGTTGGAGATCCCTAGAGAAGAAAGAAAAAGGGATAACAAAGATGACCTCATAGGAGTTCAGATAATTGAGCCCTACATACAAGGAGAGAAGGAAGCAAAAAAGTGGGAACAAGGAGGTACGTTAAGCAGACATGGAGCCCTTGAAAATAAAAACATAATATCATGGTTTTGCTCATTTCAGACCTTATTACACAGTATTGAGGATAACCTCAAAGGCAGATTTTAAAATTGTCAGTGCCACTTTCTTCTTAACAAAGGTGGACATAACCTAATAAATAAAGTTGATAATACTTTATTGTGAAATTGTCATTATTATTTTTTAAAAGACTAATACAATCTGCTATAGTTTTATCATTTGACTTTAAAAAAAGTATTATTTCCATAAAAAATTCTTCAAAGGGTTCTTGTAAAGGATTCCTTCCAAAGAAAAGAAAAAGGGCTATAAAATCTGGCCATATTTTACAAATTCCCTTGCTTTCACCTGTGAAAAAGATGTTTACAAAAAGAATTGACAAACAATTTTCACTTTCCTTCTTTGAAGTATGCAAGTCTCTAGCCTGACAATAAGTGAAGGAAAAGAAGACTATCTAGAGTCAGTCTTTGATATGCATATCTTTGTTTTCTACTAACCAAACCAAACATGAGCAGTGCATGAATACCCCAATGCCCGGTCAGTTCCACCATGTGAAATTTTCTTCCCCACTTGCTATTGATTTAGCAAGATTGGAGCATTAAGGTACTCAGATAAACTTGATGTTGAATGCAGTCTTGTTGCATACTGCATCACTCTCTCTTGGCCATTTTGTCTTAAGGTAAGTTCTCTAATACTATGCTTGATTTTGAAAAGAGGGTCGTAGTTAGGGGGTCACAAGTACCTTACCAAAGTGAAATATTGTATTTTAACTTGTTCTTTTTTGGTATTAGGCCATAACTATTACCGTTTTCAATTTTGTATTTTCTGTATGATGTTCAAGTAAATTCTCTTGCACAATTTCTCAAAGCATTAAACATCACCTAGAGTAGATTAAGGGGTTCAAACATTGTTTAGTGAACATTTATATATGTTCTATATGTTCTTAGGATATATGGGTTTAAGTTTAGTTGAGCCAATGCAAAACCTAAAATATCTAACAAATTTTTCCCTTTTAGTGATCTTTATGGTAGTCATTACATAATCCAAAAATTGTTGAATGCAAAACTTGAAGGGTTCTATTTTTTTCTTTTTCATAATCTTTCCCAAGGATGAGTATTTTGGAGGAGGGTTAGTTGAATTTGATTATACGTAAACTTGGTTTTCTGTGTATTTAGATTGGAATAGGCTATTTATTTGTTTGGATTATTTATATCTTGTTTAAATTTTGGTGAAGAAGTGTCTATAGGATTTGCATCTTGTTTTTATTTTCGTAAATTCTATTGCAGAAGGGGAGGGTGGTGTTCTTTATCTAATGTTGTTGCAGTATTTATTTCAATCATGTAGAGGAACTTAAAATTTGAATTTACACTAGTAGACATCCCCCCCTCCCCCCCTAATGGTGCCTCACTGATTAGATTTATGAAAAGGCTGACTGCTAAAAACTGTCTGACAAGATGGAGACCATAAAAATACTTGAATGACCCATTGAATAGTTTGCCAGTTACATCATGCACATACTTTCTTATTTTCTGGTTTTCTAATTGTTTTTCTTTCTCCTTTCTCTCATTTCTTTCACTTGCTTCTGGTAGGAGAAACTTCAAATTGGGAAAACTTTGGCAATAGCTTTGTGGATTTTGAATGATGGTTTCTCTCGTGCCATGCAGAGGAGGTCTACTTCTTATGTAGCTTGCTGGAAGCTATCGTGCCTATTTTACTGTCATTCCCTTTTTTGTGTGTTGTGGGGGAAGGGGTGGGTATTGGCCTCTGTAACCTTCTTTTCTTTTCTGCTGTGCACCAATTTTCTCCACCACAACAAAGTGAAAAAAAAAAAAAGGAACTGCAAATTATATATCCAATGCTTTCAGGAGAAAAAATTTTCTATAACCTCCCATGTCCTTTACATGTATAGGTAGAAATGGTTCTTCTATAATCTTGGAAGACACTGCATTTTTTGAAATATTCCAAATGAGTACATCTTGAGATGATTTTGTCATGTTAATGTGGAAAGCAGTATTTTCTAAATAAATTTAATGTTTCTACTGTGGTCTTTGATGAGATTCATTATGAGACTAGGTAGCATCTCTAATTCTTTTGTATATGTCCTTCCTCAAATAAGTTCTTTCACTGATCTTATCATGATTTAGTTGTGATGCAGACACCTAAAGTATCATTTACACGAAATTTACCATCTATGAGATCTCAAGTCAAAAGCATGAAAATGGAGCTCACGATTACACGCCCTGATGATTGGCATCTTCATCTTCGTGATGGTGACCTTCTTGAAGCTGTTGCTCCTCACAGGTTGGTTTTATCTATCTATGCATCTTCTGTATATTCAAAACAGCATTGATACAAAATCATATTTCCTTTTTTATGGTTATTCTTATCTTTGTGCTTAGATTCTATTTCCTTGAACTGAATTTTGGCAAATTTTTCTAATAATAACAATGTATATAGTGCACAACACTTTGGAAGAGCAATGGTCATGCCAAATTTGAAACCTCCTATTACTACCACAGCAGCTGCAGTTGCATATCGAGAATCCATTCTGAAGGTGTTGCCTCCTAATCATCACTTCACTCCTTTAATGACTCTTTATTTGACGGACACAACCAGACCTGAAGAGATTAAGCTGGCAAGTAAGTCTTGTTGACTGCATAGTGCTTCATGTTTTTACTTCTGAATCTTATCCTATAATAAAAAACATCCTTTGTTCCTAACTTGGTTGTATACGTTAGCCTTAGTAATTAACACATCTTTCAGAGTAAGACTTATAAACAGAATGATATAGAAGTTCAAAAGGTAAGCATTGAAACACTGCTCTATGTGAAGCATGTGGTATTTGATTGTGCAGTTTGTTGTTTGGTTTCATGCAATGCTCTTGCTTTTGATCCTAACAGTACTTGAGCCAAGGTGTGGAATTATGTATAAATTGACTTATTGTCTATTAGTTATTTAATTTGTTTTTGCCTTATGCCTAATATTGACATTTGTAGAGGAGAGTGGTGTTGTATTCGCTGTATACATTAGCCTCAGTAATTAAGACATCTTTCAGAGTAAGACTTATAAACAGATTGATATAGAAGTTCAAAAGGTACGCATTGAAACACTGCTCTATTTGAAGCATGTGGTATTTGATTGTGCAGTCTGGGGTTTGGTTTCATGCAATGCTCTTGCCTTTGATCCCAACAGTACTTGAGCCAAGGTGTTGAATTATGTATAAATTGACTTATTGTCTATTAGTTATTTAATTTGTTTTTGCCTTATGCCTAATATTGACATTTGTAGAGGAGAGTGGTGTTGTATTTGCTGTAAAGCTCTATCCTGCTGGTGCTACTACAAATTCTCAGGATGGTGTTACTGATCTATTTGGAAAATGCATACCTGTTCTTGAGGAGATGGTTAAGCACAATATGCCTCTCTTGGTAGGTTTGGCAACTTGAATAATGCTTTTTTAATTTTCGTAATGGTTGTGGTATGGCATATGTTAAGTCCTGTTTGTCTTGCTTTTATTGTTAATTGCATTTCATTATTTCGTTTTATACTTTCGTATACTGGTTTGTAATTTTATCATTTCAAACAGAAATCTTCTTGGTTCATTTCAGATAAATCTTTTATATCTGTCATTCATTTCTCTTGGTTGTTATTAAGCTTACATGGGATGATATAAAAGATAATATGCCAGCTAAGGTTCAATTACAAATTATCTCTACTTTGTCTGAAAACCAATGAATTCATTGTGATGCTATAGTATTGGTGAATAATTGAAGCTCAAGCTGAATTTAAAAAAACCAAGTATTTGAGCACAATTCCATTAGTTAATTTAGTAGAATACAAAAGGGTTTGGAAGATTGTAAAATTCTTCAGTTGTTGCCTTGTGCATTTTACCTTGTGCTATGTTCTTGTAGTTGAAGATACTGCTTAGATTAGTTGGGTATATGAACACTGTGGCACTCATCTCCAAATAAATAAGATATGAAGTTGCATATTCTTGGGTGCTGCATCTGAGCACAAGAATACTTCTAAAAAGAAAGTTTATTTTTTGTCATGCTTGTGCTTATTGGCCCAATTGGGGATTACATTGTATTTGTCTTAGATGCTTGCACTTGAACTATTATACCCGCAGGTCCATGGAGAGGTCACTACTCCTGAGGTGGATGTTTTTGATCGCGAGAAGGTATTCATTGAAACGATTCTGGCTCCCCTGGTACAGAAGCTTCCACGTCTTAAAATTGTGATGGAACATATTACCACGATGGATGCTGTGAAGTTTGTTGAGTACTGTCCTGAAGGTTTCTGTAATATTTGTATAGTCTTCTTTTTTTTTTCTGCTCAGCAGAAGGAAGTTATTTCTTTTCTTCTTGTATAATTTTGGGAAAAAAAAATGTTTGAGTTGTCTTGTTTTTCAGGATCTGTTGCTGCAACCGTTACCCCACAACATCTTGTTCTCAACAGGAATTCCCTTTTTCAAGGCGGACTGCAACCACATAATTATTGCCTTCCTGTGCTCAAGAGAGAGACTCACCGTACATCTCTTACCTTTTCCACCTTGGATGCTTAAGTCTCACATTTTGGTTGTGCTCCTCTTCATGTTTTCATCTCTTACCTTTTCGACTTTAATCTCTCAGGGAACTTAATACAACCTAATATGATCTGAGCTCTGTTTATTTGGATAGGGAAAAAATTGCATTTTGGAAAACTCTGGGTGTATTTTGTTCCAACTAAGTTCAGTTTGCATCTGAGAACTTTGACCAACTATTCCAAACTAAAGAAAAGTCTACAATCAACTATACACCTTTTTGAACATTAGGAAAGATTGTTAGCTATAGCACAAAATAAAGAGAACTACTGCTGAAGACGAAAGTTCGTCATCGATCATCTGTAGTGGTAACATTATACAATTACTTATTTGGTTTCTTGCACAGAGAAAAAAGTTTCTATGACCAACCATGACTCGCTGATAGTCGACAATCCATCCAACTTTGGATGGTATCCAAATGAAAATCCAAAGTTCTTTGCTCACATTCAAAGAAGGAATGACTTTTTTGAGATTAGGAAAACATGAGCAGTTTTAGGAATGTAGATCCTTTGCAAGTAATACTGTGACAGATTTATCTCTTGCGGGGGGGGGGGGGGGGGGGGGGGGGGGGGGGGGGGGGGGGGGGGGGGGGGGGGGGGGGGGGGGGGGGGGGGGGG
>JAOXNR010053317.1:0-14465 GCA_028571225.1 Parsonsia alboflavescens
TGTACAATAAGCGGTGTCTAGCAACACATTATTGCTATCCAATTAGCGAGAATGTCGGTGACAAGACAAAACCTTCCATGATGAAAATAACATGTCTTAATCTCTTTGTCCAGGAAGCCATAATTGAACACGAGTCATGGAACGTGTCATACTCATAAAGTTCAATATCTGAATTCTCAGCCCCGAGTTGATTAATTAAATTGAATAAGAGAGATATCTCATATCTACTTATTCGAGTATGGCCATGCATTTCATAATCTCACTCAACCAAGAATGCTAGACATCACTCTCTTGTTATATAAGAGGAACAAGTTCTATCTTGATCATTCAACATTCCACAGCACGAATTAGGACATACTCAATACATGCCTTTATTGTCCACTTGTTAAGAGTGACGTTTGACAATATCAAAGTATGCAATCTTTCATACAAGAATCTCTGATGACCTCATGTCAAAAGATGAGACATAATTATCACAATGAAATCACCCATGACACTCATATAACAATCCATGAACTGATTTCATGGCTGGTCAATCCAGTATACGATACTCTATGTGTACCTATGTGATGATTTGATATCTCATATCCATGACGACTGTCATCAATCAGCACATATTAGTCTCAGCGTGTAATTAATATCCTAATCTTAATAACACTTGACTTGGAATGTTTTAAGAATGGAAATAAACTATTCTAAGGACATTACATAATTTATTTAACGAAACGTAGATATAATTGTAAATTATATAATGATATAAATAGCATCATGATACAAAGTTATGCCAACTAAGTAAAATCATCATATGTTCTTAGGGCATATCCAACAATTGCATTTCAGCGAGGTCCTTTAGGATAGTGTCTAGTTGAATTAATGAGTCTGTGAGGTCTACAACATCTGGTAGCTTTAGGCATGGAATTTCTTTTGATGGCAAATGTTCCAAGGTTTCAGGAGTTGTCTTCCTTTGAGATCAGGGAGCTTGTAGCTCCCTCCTTTTTGAACTTCTTGGACTATATAAGGTCCTTCCCAGCATTCTTGTAGCTTGGTCAATTGACCTTGTTTTCTAACATCTGACCTTTTGAGGACCATTTGTCCAACTGCAAAATGCCCTGTTTTCACTCTTTTGTTGAAAAAATTTGTGACTTGAATATTTGTAGATTCTATCAGCTTCCATTGCGTTGTTTCTAACCTCTTTTAGGAGGTGAAGGTCTACCCTTCTCTAACCCTCTTTTAAGATTGAATTGTATTCAGTCAGTCTTAGGGACTTCATTCCGACCTCGACTGGCATTACTGCCTCTGCACCAATGCATAGGTTGAATGGTGTTTCTGTAGCGGCTTTTCTAGGTGTTGTTCTGGATACCCATAGAATACTTGGAATTTTGTCTGGCCATACAAGTTTGCAACCCTCTTTGTGAAGCTCGGTGAGTCTTTTCTTGAGTCTCTCCAATATAGTCCTGTTTGTGATCTCAGCAAGCCTATTAGCTTGGGGATGAGCTACGAAGGTCAGCCTTTGTTCAATGTTCAAATTCTCGCAAAATGATTTGAACGATCGATAATGAACTATCTTCTATTGTCTGAAATTTTAGCTCAGGGAATCTCGAACCTGCACATAGTGTTTCTCCATACAGAAGATTGGGCTTTGGTGATGAGATGGTTGCCATTGGCTCTGCTTCAACCCATCTGGTGAAGTACTCCACGACAACGATTAGGAACTGAACAACCGCCACTCCTTTCGGGAAGGGTCCTAGTATGTCAATCCCTCAGATATAAAAAGGTACTGATGCTATGATGGATTGATACCTTGTTGGCAACACATGTAATTTGTTCCCATGCAACTGGCAACTAGTGCATTTCTATATGTTCTTCTAAATGTCTGAAACCATTAATTGCCAATAATACCCTGTTCTTAGTATTTTCTTGGTAACGATCTTTGCTCCTATGTGTGATCTACATATCCCGCTGTGTATCTCTTCAATGACCTATTGTCCCTCTCCTTGACTTAGACATTTGAGTAATGGCCTAATATATGACCTCCTGTATACCTCATCATCTCTTATTAGGACGTAGCGAGGTGACCATTTTCGCACTTGGCGAGCTTTTTTAAGGTCTTGTCCGAGGTCGCCATCCTTGAGGAATTTGTAGATTGGATATCTCCAGTCTGCCTGATCCTCTATAACCAAGCTCTTGTCCTAATTTATGCTTGGAAAGTATAACTGTTCCACTAGTAGCTCCGTATTAGTCCCGGTTATTTCTCGGTAGACTTTTGAAACTGCATCTGCTTCTACATTTTGTTCTCTAGGTATTTGCTCGATGAGGAAATCCTCAAGTGTAGATGTGATATCCCTTACTCTTTTGAGATATTTGATCATGTTGTCCTCTCTAGCTTCGCATTCTCCAACGAATTAGCTGGCTCCTGCAAATCAGTTTTAACGTGTAGTTTCTGCACTCTAAGTGCTCTTATAAGTCTTAGACCTACTAAAAGAGCTTCATATTTGGACTCATTATTCGAGGTTTGGAAGTTGTACCTCACAGAGTAAGGGATTCTCACTCCCTCAGGGTTGATAAATACTATTCCCGCACCAGAATTTTCTTTTTCCATGGAACCGTCTATATACATCGTCCAGACGTTACTTTCACAGGTGCTTGTGAGCTCCAGCGGAGCCCTTGTGCACTCTTCTATGAAGTTTGAGAGAGCTTGAGTTTTGATTGCTTTCTTGGCTCAAATTTAATTTGATATCCCGAGAGCTCGAGTGACCACTTCATCGTCTTGCCCGACATCTTAGGTTTGGTGAGAGCTTGTTTTAGTGGTAAATTAGTTAATGCTCTTTTCGAGTAAGCTCCAAAATATGGCTTTAATTTCCTCGAGGTAATAATAATGAGGTACAAGAATTTTTCGAGGTCCGAATATCTAACTTTGGGACCTGTAAGCAATTGGCTTACATAGTAAATGAGGGATTGTAAACCTGACCTTTCTACCAGTAGCACTGAGCTGACTGCCTAGTCTTTTGCGGTGAGGTACATCAGAATTTCCTCCTGCAACCTCGGAGAGACAAGTTGAGGTGGTTTTCCCATGAACTCTTTCAACTTGTCAAAAGCTGCTTGACAATCCTCAGTCCACTAGATGTCCTTTGGCCTTTTGATGACATCATAGAATTTTTCTCCTTGATTTGCCAGTTTGCTGATAATATGTCCTAGTGCTGCCATCTTTCCTGTTAAGCTTAGCTTTGGACTATTTGATGTTCCGAGGAGGTCCCATGTCTATTAGTGCCTTGATTTTGTCAGGATTGGCATCGATGCCCCGATCTAATATCATGAAGCCCAAAAACTTCCCTGCTGAAACTCCAAAGGTGCATTTTTCTGGCTTGAGCTTCATGTGGGCAGCTTTCAGAGTCTAGAAAGTCTCCCTGATATCTTCACTGAAGTCTTCAGAGGTTCTGGACTTGATTACAATTTCGTCCATATAGACCTCTATGTTCCTCCCTTGCTGGTTTTCGAACACCTTATGCATAGCTCGTTGGAATTCTACTCCAGCATTTTTCAGGCCAAACAACATTTTTGTATAGGAATTATGTCCCAACCTCTGTGATGAACGAGGTCATTTCCATGTCTTCCACTGCCATTGGGATCTGGTGGCACCCCTTATATGCATCCAAGAAGCACAGCCACTGATATCCAATCGTTGAGTCCACCATTTGATTGATGCTCCAGATTGGGTAGGAGTCCTTTTGACCGTATTTATTCAATGTGGTGAAATCCACACATCCTCCATGTCCCCTCTTTCTTTGGGACCACGACTAGGTTGGCCAGCCATTCTGGGTAGACCACCTCTTTCACTTCTGGTGCTGCCCTTAGTTAAGATATATGCTATTCACGTCTCTATCGAGAACTGCAAGCACAGTAACCGATCTCTAGATCAACTTCGTGACCTATCCGTGGACGTCGAGGGTCTTGACTGTCTCTTCTGGGAGGTCGCACCGAGTGATTGTAGGTTCCTGGGAGATGTTAGGAGTAGTGCACAATTAGTCGTGGCATGGAAGATGTATCAGACGAGTTGGGAGTTACCAGGTCATGGGCTGAGATCTGGTGGTACCTCTCTAGAGCTCATGTAGGAGGTTGGTGACCTTGAAGGTCGGTGGTAGGAGGTTGCTGCCCACCTATCCTTGTTGACTTCATGAATATGACTTTTGGGTATTGAAGGTTGGGGCCTTGGGCCCATTTGGGTTGACTTCTGTCCGAGTCTTGCCCGTTTATTTTGACTTATCCGGGGCATACCCATTCTCCCATCAAGGATAGTTGTGAGATCATAGAATCTTGCCAACTGCTCCTAGAATCGTGGAGTTACCATTGGTTGAGATATCTTGCCATTCATGTCTCTGTCAAAAGCTACGAGCTCCCTAATCGACATGTAGATCAACTTCTTGACCTGTCCATGGATGTCAAGGGTCTCGACTGTCTCTTTTGGGAGGTCACCCCGAAAGATTGAAGGTTCATGAGAGATGTTAGGAGTCGTGCACAATTAGTCGCTTCATGGAAGATGTATGAGACTTGTCGGGAGTTATCAGGTCATGAGCCGAGGTTTGGTGGTACCTCTCTCGAGCTCATTTCTGAGATCGGTGACCTTGGAGGTGGGTAGTAGCAAGTCACTGCTCATGCATCCTTGTTGACTTCGTGAGTCTGACTTTCGGGTATTGAAGGTTGGGGTCTTTGATGCATTTGAGTTGACTTCTGTCCGGATCTTGCCCTTTTATGTTGATTTGTCCGAGGCATACCCGTTTCTCCCATCAATATATAAAGACGAATATCTATCTGAGAATATTGTCCTACACACTACAAGATATTGAACATTTTCTGGCAGTATGGTGGTTTCAACATTTATGCTTTTTGACGTTCACGGTTTTGAGTTAAAAATATAGGGTTCTGGGATAACTTTATATGGAAGGATTATTGATGGAAGAGGAGAATGGCTAAATTTGCTAAGTATGGGCCCAATATTGAGCGAATCTAAGTTGTATTTTGTCCTCTTTGATTATTCTTTCTGGTCTTGTATTACTACAAACGCACGCCGATGCTCGGATCCATTTCACGAATGTGATTTGAATCTATGAAATAAAAATGGAAAATTCTGATGTGAACCAGCTTCACGTCCCTACACATGAATTATGTGATCCATGTTAATTTAAGGGTGTTATTATTATTTTTTATCACATCTAGTCAAGACATATGAAGACTTTCAATCCTTTACTAATAGTCACTTTATTAGGGGTGATGCTAAAAGCCGAGTCAAATTCATCCCGAATTTGTCCGTGCAAGATCCAATTACTTGGATGCCCTTGAACTCAATTTCCCTTCATTTTAAAATTAGCCAATCTCCGCTCTTTCTTCCTTTTCCTCCTTCTTGCCCCATTTAATTTTTCATGATTTTCAATATTAATTAACTCCACAACAGCTATTAGTTTTATTCAAAGAAAATAATTATAATGCCGGAATATTCAACGTAATGCACCAAAATTCACAAGTATTTCTGCTTTCTGTTCCTTTTACTTCCCAGGACAACATTAATTTATGAAGCGGACATCCCATTTTGAAGACTTTTTTTTTTTTTTAAAAAAAAAGGTGCCAGACATTAGTTAATTGAATATTGAATTTTGATTCTAATTATAATTATGTAGGAATAAATAAAATTCATCTTAACATATGAAACAAAATATACAAATTTTAGTTTATTAATGATTTTGAATAAATATTCCATTTCAAATTAAATTCTTCAAATCAAGATCCATAAACAACACCTAAACCCTATACCCTAAGCCTTAAAAATTATACAATAATACATATATACTAATCTTTTTATTTACCAGTACAAATAAAAACATATAATACAAACAACTGATTAATTACACCTTTCATTTTCCAATGATTTTTTTTTTTAAATGCATGATAATGGTTCCAAAGTCGTAACTATTTTATATATATATATATATTTATTTATTATGCTTTATGTTCTTATCTTGTTCACAATTGCATGGAAAATTAAGAAAAGAATGTGTTTTCAATGGTCATATACTTTATTCATAGAATTTTTTATTTGTTATCGCATTGTACCCACTCATAATTAGCATTTATTACTATTCTCATGTTTCGTTCTTCGTTACTTATAAAATTGATATATAAATAAATTGTTATCATGACCAAATTAATTTCATAACAGGTGTTCTTACATAGAATATGCTCAATAGACATATTAATTATTCATGTATTTTGCATGAATATATAATTTGTCAAGATCTTGTATATATTTAAAATATTGAAAGTCCGTTGGTCGTGCGTCGTAACACGAACAAATTAAACCTATCTACCAAAACTAATGTAGTTTGGCCAAGTAGGGTCTAACCCACAAGAAATTGAATCTCAATTTAAAGGAAACCAATTAATAAGTAACGAAAAGGGGGAATTTTTGAAAGAGTTAATAAAATAAAAGCAAACCGGGAAGTTAAATTAAAAAGAAGAATATAGATGAGAAAGCTGTTAACAAGAAAAAATCCGTAGATCAATTGCTATGGGGCTAATCATTGATCAAATAACACAATTAAGTAGTTGTTTTTAGAATTTGTCTTAGCACTTAAATTCCTATCCCTTAAATAGATCTACTTCTCGTAACGAGAAATAAAATCCATAATCTAACCAGTTAAACTTACGTCGTAGCAAACCATAAATTTAATCAACTAAATTGCATAAGCATGAAGGCATCACCAATGTCAAATCACATAAACAAAGTAGTTTTAATTCATACAATTTGATTGTACAATTCTCTATCGTCAAATAAAGTTGTTAGCCAAACCTAATTCAAACAATAGTTGCTACCTGTGGATTTATCAATCTTAACGATAATATTTAAACCCTAACAGTATAATCATGTGAATTAATCTATGTGATCAGTCTAAATTAATAAACATAATTAATAAGATGAAAACAAGAATGCACAAATACTTAATAACAAAGATCAAAACTTTAATAGAAAACAAACCAAATCTCATAACCCCATACCAAAATAACCTTCTTCATGTTCTTGTTAACAAAAGACGACTACTTACAAGACATGATTAAAACTGAAAAAACATAAGAAAAGAGGAAGAGAAAATTTGCTCTTTGTCTTCGGAATTCCTTGGAAGATCAATCTTGAGTTGTTGTGTTATGTTTTTAAGACTATGACAAAGGGCCTATTTATAGGAGTAAAAGATTCCTCAATAAGTAGTTATCTAAAAGGATTCTAATAATAAATTAGAAACTTATTACAAAACAAAGTAATTTCTAAAAAATTATCAAATCTTAATAAAACAGAAAGTCGTTGCCATGGCCCACGGTCAACGAACTTGGTTAACGCCATTGGTCAATCCGTAGTCCTCAACTTTAATTCGATGAATAGTGAAAATGGTGAATAGTATGCCAGAACAGTGACTATGAAAAGTACCCCCCTCTGGGATGAACAGTGTAGTGACAACAATTTCGGAAAATCTTGAGCATTTTTCAACCAAATATTCTTGCAAACAAAAATCAAGCATCGGAAAGTAAAATACATCTAAAACAACATAATTAAGCTAAGTTACGTAAGATAATGACATAAAAAGAACATAAAAACTTAGCATAATTATGCACAAATCAGAACTCCGCGGTCAGCAATTTGAGAAAATGAGAAAAAAGGGTCACGAGAGGGGGCTGTCGCCCAGGGTAGAACTCCGATGCCTAAGTTAGTGTTCTAAGAAAGATGGTTCAGGTCAAAGACCATTCTACGAAGGTGCTTCAGAGTTTCTTAGTCCTCTGTCCTTAAACTTATTGTGTGTTTTCCTTAATAGTAGAAAGAGAAAGTCCATTACCTCCTAGATTACCTCTCTGCATCACGTAACTGTAGGCAATTAAGATAATTGTGAGACTTCGTTGAATTCGGCCAATCGCTCCTAGAATTTTTGGAGTTTCCTTAGGATGAGATATCTTGCCATTCACATCTCTGTTTGAGAGCCACGAGCTCGCTAACCGACCTTCAGACTATCTCCGCAACCCCCCTTGTGGACGCTAACTATCTCGAGCATTTCTCCTGGTGAGGTCTCATCGAGTAGTCCTTGGTTCTTGGAGAGTGATTAGGAGTCGTGCACCGTTGGTCGTGGCATGGAAGATTTATGAGATGAGTTGGGAGTTGCCAGGTCATAGGTTGAGCTCTGGTTGGGCCTCTCTCCAACTCATTCAGGAGGTTGGTAACCTCTAGGTCGATGACCCGGGAGGTCGATCGTAGCAAGTCGTTGTCCACCTTTCTTCATTGACTGAGTGAATCTGACTTTCTAGTATTAAAAGCATAGGGCCTTTGCCCCATTTGGGGTCGACTCTTGTTTGGGTCGTACCCATTTCACCCATCAGTTATTATTATCATTATTATTTTTGCAGTCTATCCTTTCGATCAAAAATTGAGTTTTATGAGTTTTTTCTTTTACCGAAGAGGGATATTTTTGTCAACTCACAATATAACTTATCCTAACTCACCGAAGAGGGTCCTTTTAATTTTTTTAGATACTCAAATTTATTAATAATAGACGTTATGTTGATTTTATATTAGAATAAATACTCAAACAAAATTTATAAATAAATATAAATGATATTACGAAAATATATTTTGGTATACATAAAAATTGAAAGAACTAATTCATATTGATTTAGCCCTTGTTTGGAGATAGGTTTTTAAAGAAAGAGCCTTTTCAATATTGTTTTTCTAGAAAAGTGCTTTTTTCTTTTTTTTTTTTAAAGTTAAACTTGTTTTTGTTTGGATGCAATAATTTATAAATATTTTTCAAAAGGATTTTTCACCTATTTGGTCTCATATGTTTGGGCCAAACTATATAATGGTCCTGCATGTTCTTTTTGACCATAACAGTCTCTAATGAATTTATGAGTGGCTGTAACGGTCCAAACAATCCTTCTCCGGCCATTCCTACAATGGACCTGGTCACAAGCCCAACATGGGACTAACTAGTGAGGATAAATATGTCATTTTAAAATTTATTTCGTTTATTTAGTCCCACATGTTTTGGCAATAATATATCATGATTCCACATGTTTTTTCTTAACCATTATAGTCAATCATAAATTTACGAACCAACTAACTATTCAAACAATCCTTCTCCAGTCATTCTCAAAGCAGGTCACTTGTTGGGCACATAACTAACTAATGAGCGCAAATACGTCATTTTAAAAAATATTAACAATCATCAAGAATTCAAGTTTAATCCAACCTAACTGGTGTTGTAGTTTTCAAGTTTCCTCTTTAGCTATTGTTTTGACTATTATCCTTATATTGGTAAATTGATAATAGATTTTTTTTTTTTTTTTTACAAATTAACTACAAAGTCATCTTAAGAAGAGAAATAACATTCTTCACCCTATTTTTTTTTAAATTTTTTTATCAGTGACTTGGAATCCCAATTCATATTTTTCGTCCAAATTCTTGAATAATCCTTCAAAGGCAAACCAAATTTTTTTCTTCAATTTCTCTTTAGCAATAGTGAATTGAAGAAAAATAATGCAAGTCTAATTCAATCAATCCATGAAAAGTTGAGATGAGCTTAGAAATTCCACGAAACTCAACAACCACAAAATGATATCTAATGACTTAATGTCATTTTTTGTCGTTTATATAGCATATACCATTATTTTTATGATAATCTCATTTGGGAGCAATTTATTTAGATTGCTGTTTTTTTGTTTTTTTTCAATTTCCAATTTAAGATATACATCCTGATTAATACTTCAAAGGCAAACTCAGGTTATTTTTTCAATCTCTCTTTAGCATTTAGTTTGCAAGAGGTCACCAACCTAACTTCTTTCCCCAAAAAGTTGATTACCAAGGCAAATGACAAGAGGATTTAGAAAAATTGTAAGCGTTGCTTTAGTTTGATTGATAATTTCAAAAGGGGAAGAAGTGACAATTCAACGGATAAGAAGGTATTTATGAAGATGAAGATCAATCAGTGACATATAGAAATGAGTAAGTGCCACACTGGAAGACGTGGAAACTTGTCTGAATGGACTTGAGGAGATGAGAGGAAAGATGGTTATTGATGAAATTAGACTGAGATTGCATAAGCCTCAGGAGTATATGAGTAATATATTAGAAATTCTCAAATATTTTCAGAAGAATTTTTGTCTCACGTCATACTATATTTTGAAACTTTGATTTGTCTCTATTGGAAAATTAGATTTTAGAAAAAGAAGAAGAAGAAAAGAAACATTTTGAAATTTGAATTAGAGTTGGATTTTTTATGATTGTGAATGTTTTTTAAAATGACATAATTGATCTCATTCGTTAGTCATGTGCTTAGCATGTGACCTACTTTGAGAATCCTTGGAGAAGAGTTGTTTGGAGATTTACGGTAGGTCGTAAATTCATGAGGGACTATAATGACTGAAAAAAAATATGGGATCATTATATACTTTTGCCCAAACACTTAGGAACAAACATGCAAAAAGAATTTTTAACATAATATATTTGCCCTCACTAGTTAGTTACGTGCTGGCATGTGACATGATCTGTCGTGGGAATGGCCAGAGAAGTGTTATTTGGACTGTTACGTCAACTTATAAATTCATGAGCAATTGTTATGGTCGAAAAAAAAATATGTAGGACTATTAAAAAAAAGATATATGTAGGACTATTATATAGTTTGGCCCAGACAAAAAGCCCTAAAAATTTTAAATATCAATAACAGATTACGAGTTAAAATGTTTTTAGAATAATTATTATTTTCAATTAATCAAATTAAATAAATTTTAAAATTATTTCATGAGCTAATTGAATTTAATTCATAGAATATTAGTTAAATCAAAAATAAGATTTTCACTCCCTTCCAAAAAGTAATATATAAAAAGAGTTATTAGCCAATTTAATCCTCAAACTATACCCGTTTGGAAGCTTTGGTGACTAAAAATTTTTTTTGGCCCGTATAGTCGTTAACCAATTTTACGGGCGACCATTTTGGTCCTTTCGATTCCGGTTATCACCTTCAGTGGTCCCTAGAAGATGGCAAACTGTACCAAAATAGGACCACAGTGAATAGTGAAGTGACTGAAATGCCCTTCCATTTTGGTCAATTCACCGTTGACTTCAAAATCCGATGATATTTTTTAAGAATCTGGTCAAAAAGATCAAAATGACCACCCGTAAAATTGTTTAAGGACTATAAGGGTAAAAAAAAATTTTAGGGACCAAAGCTTCCAAAGGGATATTGTTTAAGGACTATACGGGTTAAAAAAAAAACTTTAGAAACCAAAACTTTCAATGGGTTATAGTTTAAGGACCGAACAGACCAATAACTCTACATAAAAATAAAAATTTTAACAATATTATTAGTTGATGTATTTTTAAAAATATATGGATGGGTATTATGTTGACTTACCTTTTTTTTTCAATTATAAATATCAATGATCAATCATAATAAAAATATATTAAATAATATAAGATTAATTAATTAAAATTACATAAAAAGTAAATTATATAAATACAATAGATTTTATTTTTGAAAAATATTAAATTATTAATATAACAAAAAAAGCTTTTATTTTTTAGAATTTTATTAAGAGTAGGTGACGATTTGAATTTTTCTAAAATTATATTTTATTTTAAAAATGATTCTTTTGTTATTTTATAATTGTACTTTCCGCGAACTCGTGGGTTTTTTATACTAATAATATTTAATATTTATATTTAATGATTTTGAAAACATGTACACCACTCTGCATCCGCGCCTGTTCTTCTTAATGAAAATACAGATAGTTGAAATTTACTTGAACATCTGTAAAAAAAAAAATTCCAATTTTCTATTTTAGAAAATATGGATAATCATAATTTATAACATTCGTTCTTTTAAAAAGAGGAAATATCCAAATATACCCAAATTGGAATGATGTATTTTAATTTTACCAACTTTCTGAAAACTTTTCATTTTTACCCGATTGGGTTGCCCCAAGTTTAGTCTATACCCAAAAGTCAATCTTAACATTTTTTTGCAATAAAAATTATTCTAAAAATGAAAAATTACATCCTTACCCTTCAAGTCTCATTACCCAAATCGAGACCCATGACACAAATGATTCATTTTCTTCCCATTTTGAGAACCGTGACTTTCCACCTTCTTCTTCACCACGAAGGTCCACCTCAATCTTCAGTTCTTCACTTGATAACAAGGCATTCTTTTTTCTTCCACTCTCATTTTCTTTCCCTTCTTCTTCTTCACTCCCTAACCGAAGTTGCCCTTCCTTCTTCACAACACACTCATTGACGGTGCCAGTCACGAGGTATGACTCCATCTCCCACCGATCACTTCGTCGTCGTCGACACAACATTCTTGGTAAGTTTTCTTGACACTTGACAAAATGTTTAAGCTTTGGTAGTTGACAAAATGCGAAGCTTCCGTATTGACATTGTGTATTTTTGTATCTTGAAAGCATGATTTTGATTTAAAATTTTGAAATGCAGTTAATGTCTGTGTTGTTTAATTTTGATTTTGTAGTTTGATGAAAGCATGAATTAATTGTATTGGATTGTGCATGTTTATGAATTTGAATTGTGTGTCTCGAATTGTTTACTATGTGACTATAAATCATGGTTTAAGGAAATCAGAAACTGTATGTCTCGAAATGCTTATTATGTGACTCGAAATGGTTACTTTGTGACTCAAAATTCTAGTTTAACGAATTTAGAAATTGTATGTATCGAAATGTTTTCTATGTGACTCAAAATGTTAACCGTGTGACTTGCAATTCTAGTTTAAGGAATTTAGAAATTGTATGTCTCGAAATGGGTTGGGAATGTCTCAAAATTATTTATTTTTGACTCGAAATGTTAACTGTGTGTCTCGAAATGTAATGAGACTCAAAATTCTGGGTTAAGGAATTTAGAAACTATAGGTCTCGAAATAATATTGGTTGGGACTCGAAATACTTTTGGATGAGCCTCGACATATTTGGTTGTATCTCGAAATATTTTCTTTTGTGTTCTTGAAATATTTTTATTCTATGTTTGGAAATAATAATAATAATAAATTAATAATAATATTATCATAAATTAATTTGAAAGTGATAATTAATTTTTTCAACGTTATAATTTAGAGCTAATTTTTTTTTTATAAATAAATGACATTGTACTAATAAATACAGTATAATTAATTATATTTAAAATCCTTTTATTTTGTTGTATCTTAATTCATTTAGATTAAGCAATACCCATTTCGGTAAAAGATTTACAAATTTTTTGAAATAATAAATAAGAGATAGGTGTTTATTATTAATCAGACTTTAAATTTTAAATAAAACTTAGATGCAAATAACTTTTTCCCCCCTTCTTTCTCAATACAATCTTTCTAATTAGCGTTGTGCCGACATGATCTCGTTGTGTTTGCCGGGAATACACTTAGCGTACATGCTAAGTATTCGACCATTAGATATTCTGTCGAGGTGTTATGGCTCCATGGGGCACTAGAGTATAGGACACAAAGAGTGTATTTCAAGACCTAATTGTCACGGCTCCATATTTAATTTATGCACATGCACAAATGGATCCATCAGTGCTCTGAGTTCCTCTACTGTATCATCAGTATTCTTGTCGATAAAGCTTGTCAAAGAAGCTCATCTTTATTTTGCAAGACTGCTTTTCCTTTTAGAATGAGACTTGCAACTGTAGAGAGAGATGCTCTTAGCAGATTTCAGATTTACTAGGCAACAAGTATTGTATAGCTCATCGAAGTCGTTATGGAAAGGAGGGCTAGATGGGAATATCTATTGGTCTGTCTCAACTTTTGTCAAAGCCTTCCACTGTAGGTTGTCCTGATTCCATGTTGTGTGACCTTCATCAAATATTAGAATGCCAGGCATCTTAAGAAGAATTTTTCTGAACTTCTCTATCTGCTGCCCCTTCTTACGTTCCTCCCGACATTCATGAAAGAGCTTCCAACTTATATAGCTTCAACCAACTTAAATTCTTTTTGTTGAAATTCGGAAAATAGTAACATTATTAGCTCAGGTATTGTCGAATGTTCATTGATTTCAGTAACTTCTCCCCCCAAAATGCATAGAACTCATTTTCAAATCATTAGTGCCTTTCTTCCGTGGATCAGGGGATTGGATTATTGAACTGAAAAATGAGTTCTATGGATTTTGTGGGAGAAGTTACTAGAATCAATGAGCTTTCAACAACACTGGATCTAATAAGGTAACTATTTTCCTCATTTCAACAAAAAGAATTTAAGTTGTTGAAGCTATATTGATAAGTTGGAAGCTCTTTCCTGAATGTGATGCAGTCGGAAACAGAATGTGAAGATTCGTTCTAGTTCTGAAACTTGCAAAACAAGAAATAAAAATAAAACCTGATCCAATTTTCCTTCTAATCAAACTTCAACGCAAGTAGTTAGAAGACGAAAATTAAAATCAAG
>JAOXNR010053318.1:0-14456 GCA_028571225.1 Parsonsia alboflavescens
CTTCTTATCCTCAGGGACTTCTCTCAACGAGAACAATTCATCCACGGTGCTCAACCAATCCAAAAATTCTTCCGGCGACAAACACCCAATAAACTGCGGAATCTCAAGTTTAATTCCTGAATCCCATCGCGGCATGTGATCGACCTTAGCCGCCGCCCCTGGATTCCCATGACCGCCTCTCCCTATGCTGCCTCCGCACCCTTCGACATCACCACCTCCGCCGCCGCCGTGTACTGCTGGCCCTCCCGCGGGTTGCTCAACATTCTGCTCTGCTGGCAGATTCGCGACTGTCATCCGCTGCAGCATCTGATGAAGAATTTGCATCTGCTGGTCCTGTCGCTGATCTTGTCGATCCTGATGCTCAATAAGTCGCTGCATCTCCCGTTCGAGATCTACTCGGCTGCTGCGCAATTCTTCCAAAATCGCAGCTATGGTTGGATCAACTCCTGATATCGTAGATCTTGGCTCTGATACCAATTGATACAAAACGGAAACTATGGTGGGAAAAGTAGAACCTCAACTGTAATCAACTTCACTCGAAAGTCTTATTACAGGAAAGGGCGATTCAAGAATAAAACGACAATATTCTTGAGACACTATGATAATCGAATTTTATTGGAAGAAAAACTCATAGCTTCAAAAAACATCAAAGTCTCCGACAATCTTACAAAAACAGCAATAAATAAACCCTAAACCGAAAGTAGGAAAAACTATGAAAAGACCCCAAAAGTTTCTAAAAATTATAGAAAACTGGAAAAAGGCTCAAAAGTCCATCCAGATGACCCCGGATGGCCAAAAAAGGGCCTTGATCACAATTTTGAGTATTGCTCACTGGACCATCCTGGATCGACCCGTCAAATTTGAGCTCATTCTGACTCTCCCACAACTTTTCAGTTTTTCCAATTCGACCTCAAAAACTTTTTCCGATCAACTCCGATTGCCTTGAAACTTCTCCTGCAGCCTCTTGGACCTGCGTGGGCCCTCCTGAATATTTTCATGGGCCAGCTCTGTGTCAGGGGTCTAAAGTTAAAAAATACTTATAACCCAAGAACTGTAGATACTTTAAGAAAAAGGATAACACATCTAAAACATAAATTGAGTGAATGGTGTGGAGATGCAACATTAGCTAAAATGACAAAAGGATTAAAGAAAAGAGTATCTTTATGTTGTGATAATAAAAATATGCCAATTGAATCCTTCTGATGGGTGAAACTGTACGACCCGAACAAGTAAATCCAAACATTCAAGGACCGGACAAAAGTCAATGCCTGAAAGTTAGACTCACAGAGTCAATGACGACACATTTGCAGTACCACCAACCTCCTAAATGAGCTCAAGCAATGGTCTTACCAGACCCCGACCTTCGACCTGGGAAGCTCCGATCCGACTCATAGATCTTCCATGCCATGACCAAAGGTGCAAGACTCTTGACAACTCCTATGAGCCAAGGATCACTCGGTGCGACCTCATCAAAAGAGATTTTCGAGACTCTCAGCATCCACGGGAAGGTCGCGAAGTTGGTTTGAAAGTCCGTTAGGAGCTCGTAGCTCTCAACAGAGACGTGAATGACAAGATATCTCATCCAAGGGAAACTCCACGATTTTGGGAGCAATTGGCTGGATTTGACAGAATCCCATAGTTATCCTAATTGCCTACTGTTACGTAATAGAGAGCCCTAATCTAGGATGTAATTACTTTCTCTTTGACTTAACCAAAAATACACAATCAATCTAGGGGGACTAAGCAATTCTAAGCAACACACAGGTGACTGAACACACAAAAGAATAGTCTCCCTGAGAATTGTTCTTACCCCAGATTGCCCTCAAAGTACTACTTTAGGCATCAGAGCTCTTCCCTGGGTAGCAGCCCACTTCGGTGACCGTATTCTCTTCATTTTCTCAGGTTGCTGACCGCGGAAGTCATCAGGATCTCTGGGGTGACTCGGAGTTCATTTTGGAACCCCATAACTTCTGGCGCCATTTGTGGGAATCCAACCTCGAATAATGAATCTGGGTATGAAGCTCTCTTAGTATGTCTAAGACTTATAAGAGCTCTCAAAATGCAAAGACTGCATGTCAAAACTGATTCACAAGTCATAGCCATCCGGGTCGCTGGAGAATATGAAGCTAGAGAAGATAACATGATCAAATATCCCAAAAGTGCAAGGGATATAGTATCTAAGCTCGACTACTTCCTCATCGAGCAAAATTCCCAGAGTGCAAAATTCAAAAGTAGACATACCATCCAAAGTATACCGAGAGGTAGTTGGAACAAATGTCGAGCTGCTCGTGGAATAATTACACTCTCCCAGCATAACTCAAGAGGAAAGTTTGGTTATACAGGATCAGGCAGACTGAAGATATCCAATCTACAGATTCCTCACGCTTGGTGACCTCCCACAAGATCAAAAAGAAGCTTATCAAATGTGAAGATGGGCACCTCGCTACGTCCTAATAGGAGATACGTACCGAGAATATAATTGTTCAGTTGTGTTTTTTCTTTGTTCAAATATGAAATACGTACCGAGAACAGAAAACCAAAATCCCAGTGCCGTGTGATATGGGTCGATATCGAGACAATAAACATTTTGTTATTGACCATATTCTTGGAATTCCACGGGAGACCGCGCCAGAGGACAAAATTGGAAAAATGCAAGAATTGAATCCGAAAGAGAAATCCTTACATCTCCAGATTCACAAAGATTTAGCATAAAAATACTTTCGTGAGGTCCCAGACATACGAAGACTTGTACAGGTCTTGCTAGGTCTACGCCTATTGGTAGTCACTTAGGGCCTTTTAGATTGGCTTATAAAAAAAATCTTTTTATTAAAGCATTTTTTTTTTTAAGATAAGCTTTTCTGTGTTTGAGTATAATAATTTATAAGTGCTTTTCAAAACTAAAACTTGTTTGGATGAAATTTAATGTTTTTTCTCTTTAATTTTTTGTTTTTATTATAATTTTTAAAAAATTTAATAGAATAGATATATTCTATAAGTTATAATATATTGAATGCAAACATAAATTATTTTTAACAAAATACATTAAATACCGAACCTTTTTAAAAATATCTTAAACTAAAAAAATGGATAAATAATAATAATAAATAAGTAAATAAATTATGTTCAATTTAATCTCGATATATCCTTTTTTCTTTTTTTAAATATTTTTATTGGCTAAAAGATAAAAGATATGCACATGAAATAAAACAAAAAAAATGAATTTTAAAAATAATGTAATAGAAAAATAAGGAGAAAAACTTACGTGATTCTTGAATAGATGAAGGTTTTAGGGTTTATATTCTTCAAAAATCAATCAATGAATGTGTAGGACTCATCAAAGGTTCAAAGGTAATTAAATTGATCTTTGTTGGTAATTCAACAACAATCAATTTCTTGATTTGGTACACAATTCAATAGCTCACCCAAAGTGATTGACTGCCTTACATGAAGTGGTCTAAGAATCCTAAGAGAGACTCTCAAGAACACTCATGACAGATCATGTTTGATCTTTTAAATCTCATCACTCAAAGTGTGTAATGTTTTTAGATTGATTACTCTATTACAAAAAAAAAAGGACTATATATTGTCCAAAAGCTCTAAAATATCCTAACGATTCATGCATAATGTAACTAGACACTTACAGCCTAAATACAAAGTCCAAATGAAAAAAAGAAAGCAAGAAAAACCATTAAAAACAAGCATGAATCGGATGCTCCCAGCTTTTCTTAACTTCCAGTTTCATCTGCCTTTGGTGCCGGTTACATACCTGTTTGGCTTTGGTTGCAGCAAATCCTAGCTCCCTTGTCCTTTTCTTCACACTTTGTTCCATGCTTTGATTTGGTCTCACTTTGCACTCTATGTAGACTTGAACTAGGGCTTTTAAATCTCATTTCTAAGCCCCCAAACTCTTCAAATGAGTCTTCCACTTTGATTAAAATCCAAGGCTCTTCAATTTCATCTTCATCTACAAGCTTAACTTCATGGAACATGGCATCATCTTCAAGTTGATCTTCCTTGAATTGCATCAATGCCATCCTTTCCTTATTAATCCTTGAATCTGCATTCTTGAATTTGAAATACAAGTCTTTATAAAGGAACTTCATTGCATAGAGCATGTAGCCATGTAGGATATCACATGAGGGACCATCTTTAGAAGGCAACCATGAGTTCTCATACTTGAAGAATAGGTCTTTATAAGTACATTTTCTTCCGTGAATTCTTTTTTCCTTGAACTCTTCCATATATGACTTCCTTGATGATTCCATTGGAGATATGCTTGCTCCTTGATCCCTATCATTCCCCTTCACCTCAAGAGAATTCGTGCTTGAATCTCAAAGTCCTACATAGAGAAGAGAACGATCACTAATTAACATGGATTGAAGAATCAAAAGAATACTCACCGTTTAACTCCACATTATACTTCATGGAAGGTAGAACTTGACAATTCCTTGCCATACCCTTCTTTAAAGGCGATGATCTCTCCTTTATTGATATGTATTCCCTTTTCACTACAAGAAACTCATTAGAAGAAAGAACATAGATGAGGAATAAAACTCATTAAGGAAACAAGTAAACCAAATCCTATCATCCAAAGCACAAGACATAAATCCCATTGATTTATGACCCTATAGACCATGACATAAAAGTTCTCTAAAAGTTGAATTCAAATACATTAAGCTCAAGAGACAATCCCATAGCATAACATATACATGCCCTCCCTCAAAAACATCAAACACATGTGTAAAATGGCTTAGGAAAATACCTTTCACATATGCTAGAACTCATTAATTCATCAAGATAGACATCATTATGCTCTTTTTACAACAGTGGATTTGTCTTAAACTTCAAATTCTCAGCATATCGCTATTCATGGCACAAAACATAAATCATATCATCATGTAGTTCCACCAAACATGCCAAATAAAGGTTAAGCTCATAGTAATCACATTATTTTTATCAACATTAAACCTATCAGCATCACTGAAGATCAAATTCACATCATGACATTGATATACTCTTTCACAAGAATTCAACAAGTATTCACCAATGAGCATAGGCTTCTTTTTCATATGTAGACCTAACACATGCTTTCTAAACAAGATATCAAAGAATCTAGGACTACCATATCTCACAACAACTTCATGATTCTCAGGATTCAACAACTCAAAGAATCTATCATGTTTAAAACAATTAAGAGCACACAAAGAACCTTTCCTAAGCATGTCATTGTGGATCTCATAAGCTTTGAATCCAAGAACCATAAAAAGAAATAGAATATCCAAGCATTCATGTTGATATCATACTCTCGAATTTTCAAAATTTCAACTAGGATCAATCCTTCAACATGACATGCTTCATCAACAACCTTCAGCAAGCAATTACTCTCAATAAGAATGAATTTTCTTCACAAAAGAATCACAATGATGTGCATCTCAAATAAGATAAACAAGAACTTAGAATCAACAATGAGTATGCACTCTAGACCACAAAGATACAAGTTATCATCAATAAGCATAGCATAAAGATCCACAAAACTCTATCATCTAGGACAAACTTTGTCAGTCTATTCATATAAGTTCCAAAGATGTGTTCTCTCATGGATTTCAAGTCATGAGAAGATAACTCTAGGCTATTTTCATGAATTCTAATGGTCAACAAGTCATAAATAGAATCCTAAGGCATAAATAAAGCATTCTCTCTGATCGAAGAATTAATATAAGCATAGAATTCAATGTATTCAACTTGTCTACCCACATTGAGCACAACATCACAAGCATACTTTGTCACAAAAGATTTCCCAACAAGCTTAAGATCTAGTATGTCATACAAAAAGCTCATAGGAATATGTAACTCACCCCCTTTAGTCAAGAATTCGACTTGCTTAAGACGATTAACAAAAAGAGCATTTTGTTCACATACATCATTTGCACTCCCAAAGTAGCATTTAGCCATCGAAATCATCTTTTCAAGCTTAAAATTCAACATTCTATCACCAAGAGTAGAGATAAGAGTTTACCACTTTAACATTTCACTAATCATCTTATTGTCCTTGTCTTCCTTCAACTTGTTCAGGCCTTCAAAAATCTAAAATTTTGGTACAAGAACACTAGAAAAAGAGTGGCCAATGTTAGAAATGGGTATAGAAATCGCTTTGTTCATATTGAAGATCAAAGAACTCTCATTTTCTCTTCCTTTCTCATAAGAATTTCATTTTCTTCACTCAAATCTTTTCTCTCAATGACACTCATTTTTTTTTCAATCACAATCATATTTTTCAACTCATTTTCTTGTCTCTCAAGCTCTCCCTTTTCTATTTTCTCTTGTTCTTTTTCTCTCTCATCCTCACTCTCTCTTTTCATCTCAATTAAAGGCTCTTCTTTCTCGGCATAGAACTCTTCCACCATTTTCTTTATCAACAATTGATCATTTTGGCTTTCTTGTGGTGTCAATGAATTCAAATTGACTCTTCTTCCATCCACCTTGAAAGTGTACTTGTGCTTGAAATTATCTTATGTTACAACCCTATCAACTTGCCAAGGTCTCCCTTGTAATTCCCTTGCTTAGGAATTACATCACAAAGCACTTCATCTTCATACTTCAATATGGAAAAAGGTATTCTCATTTGCTTGTCAACCGAAACCCCTTCACCCCCATTCAATATTTGTGGCATATAAGGGCTTGGATGGTTCTCACATCTACGCTCCAATCTATCAACTACACATATTGACTCACAAAGCTCAATCATTCTCATGATCAATCATCAAACTACTTATCTTCAAAAAACCTATGCATCTTGCAAGAAATAAAGTCTTTCTTTGGTTACCTCCTTCATGAAGTGTCTTATGATCAACAATTTTCTTCATGTCACTAGGAGACTCTTGGATTTGCACCTTTTCAACAACTTCTTGGGGTGTTACTTTAACCTTCCCTTCATTTGTGGTGGAGGTATCTTCAATTCTTGGCACCGTTGTCTCCCATGTTGGACAATAAGAAGTTCTATGGCCATATTCTTTGCATTTGGAACATTGGAGGTATTCATCTCTAGAGGATTGTGCTAGTGTTTCACTCTTGACTCTAAGATTCACCTTCATCCCTTGCATCTTAGGCTTAGGTTTCTCTTCTTTAGGCCATACACTTTGCATTCTATTAGATGAAGAAGTAGCTAGACTTGAGCTTTTATAAGATCTTCCATATGAAGACTTCCTTTTCTCCAAGTTTCTTTCAACTTGGGTGGCCATTTGTACCATCTCCTAGAGATAAACTAAAAGGTGTGGTTCTACTCTTTCTTTAATCTTCTTTCTCAACCGTTTGAGAAATATAACCATTGAAGCTTCTCTATCCTTTTTTAATGTTGGTTCCTTCATGGCTAACTAAATTAGCTTCGAGTATTCTCCAACACTCTTAAAACCTTGAGTTGTGAATATGGATCTATCTCTCCTTGACCTCTCCTCAACTTCAAAGTCATAATAGTCATCATCATATTCCATATGCTCATGTCTCCTTCTAGAATAATTCTATAATAATTCACTTGTTGACTCCTCCTTCCATCTCTTCCGTATGGCACATACTCCTTAGAAGAACAAGGTTTAGATGTCTACCATCTTTCTCCATAATAAGATGTTTGAGATGGTGATTTAGCCATGATGTACCTACAAAAGAAAACAAGGAAAACTGTGCATATATGTATTCCTCACTTCCAATCATGTATATCACTCATTTTGGCCTTTTCTCACTCAATTGAGCTCACCTCTTATCGCCTTTTTCCGCTCTATCTCCTCTTCCAAGTTCTTAAACAACTCACAAGAACAATGCAAATCACTTAGGTAAGAATACCAAATGATGCACATAATCCAATCAATTGATGATCACCAAACAAGAACCAAGAGAATATATTTTCAAAGAAATAAGGTCAACCAACTCAAGAAAAATGATCAAACATTTAGAATCCAAGAAAATAGAAGATAGGCATTTCATCAAACACCTTGAGGACAAATATTGAGATCTCAAATTTCGATATGTATTTCAATATGTCAAAGCCTTTGATCTCAAATTGGCACGAACAATAGGCAATTCAATCCCCAATTCATCAACAAATCAATATCTACTCAACAATAGTTCAATAGCAGAAGAGATATGAACTTGATTTCAACAATTCCAATGATTTTTCACTCTTTTTTTTGGCACTTCTATGCAGAATTTTTTTTATGCTCTATTTTTTTGAGCTTTTGGTCTTTCTTTTTTCTTTTTCTTTTTTTTTTTTTTTTTTGAGTTTTTCATTTGTAGAGATAGAGGATAGAAGTAGAAACACAGAATACATAGAATTGGCCCTTGTTTTTGGCCTTTGGCTTAATTCCCACAATCATATAGAGATCACGTGAGAAGAATTAAGACAAATGTAATTAACAAAACACAAATCAACATAAGATTATAAGATTTCAAAGAAAAAAAATATATGATCTTAGCACTTAAACAAAGAAATCAAGTAAAGATAGGCAAACCTTTAATGATAACCTAAGCTCTAATACCAAAATATGATGTGATTCTTGAATAGATGAAGGTTTTTAGGGTTCATGTTCTTCAAAAATCAAGCAATGAATGTGTAGGAATCATGAAAGGTTCAATGGTAATTAGATTGACCTTTGTTGGTAATTCAACAACCACCAATCTCTTGATTTGGTAGACAATTCATAATCACACCCCAAAGTGATTGAATGACCTAAATTAAGTGGTCGAAGAACCCTAAGAGGGACTCTCAAGAACCCTCATGAAAGATCATGTTTGATCTTTTAAATCTCATCACTCAAAGTGTTTACATGTTTGTAGGTTGATTACTATATTAGAAAGATAAGGAACTATATATTGTCCCAAATACCTAAACTATCCTAATGATTCTTGCATAATGTAATTTGACACTTATATCCTTAATACAAAGTTCAAATGACAAAAAGAAAGTAAGAAAAACCATTAAAAACAAGCATGAGTCGAGTAGGATCCGGTGTTGTCCAGCACCGGATGCTCCCAACTTTCCTTCCCTTCCAGTTTCATCTGTAGCCGGTGCTGGTTACGGGCTTCCTCGGGGTCGATTGCAGCAAATCCCAGCTTCCTTGGCCTTTTCTTCACACTTTGTTCCATGCTTTGATTTGGTCTCACTTTGCACTCTATGTAGACTTGAATTAGGGTCTTTAAAACTCATTTCTAAGCCCCCAAACTCTTCAAATGAGTCTTCCACTTTGATTAAAATCCAAGGCTCTTCAATTTGGTCTTCATCTACAAGCTTAACTTCATGGAACATGAAATCATCTTCAAGTTGATCTTTCTTGATTTGCATCAATGCCATCATTTCCTTCTTAATCCTTGAATCCACATTCTTTTATTTGAAATACAAGTCTTTATAAAGGAACTTCATTGGATAGAGCTTGAAGCCATGTAGGACATCACGCATGGGACCATCTTTAGAAGACAATCATGAGCTCTTATACTTGAAGAATAAGTCTTTATAAGTACATTTTCTTCCATGAATTCTTTCTTCCTTGAACTCTTCCATATATGACTTCCTTAACGTTTCCATTACAAATATGCTTCCTCCTTGATCCCAGTCAAAAACTCAGAAAAGTAAAAAGATAAAGATGTCAAAAAAAAAAAAGAAAAGAAAAAAAGGAACAGAAAAAGAAGAAGAAAAAAACAAGGGAAGGCATAACAGTGTCAGGTTGAAGCTTGGGGATGGGTGTTTGGCTGGGGTCTTAGGGTGAGGGGACAAAAAAGGAAGAAAAGAAAATGAAAAGTAAAAAAGTTTAAAAAATTAATATGAAAAATTAGAGAGTTAGAAGTGCTTTTTTTAAAACTTAAAATATAAGTCAAATTTTATTTTATTTTTCAACTTGTGCCTTTTTTATAAAGCTAAACCAACAAGATTTTTTATTTATATTTAAATACTTATTAAGATAAAATAAATACTTGTTCTTTAATTTAAGCCAAAACAATTACAGCCCCTAATTTCTGATATAACAATAAATGGGGCCAAAACAGATAAGACCCTACAATGCTGCTTGGTTCTCTTAATTTTGAATAAAATTTAAACTCGAATCACTTATTCATCCCTTTGGTTGGTGGAATAGAATTTTAAAATTCTTGAATATTTGTATTTAGATGAGTTAATGGATACAACAAAATCGTCATGCAGGACCGACTTGAGTGACAGGTCCATGAGCCGATCTGCAACTACAAGAGAAACACATAAATATATTTCCCATTTTTTCTTTTTGTTTCTTGTTTTCTTCTCTTTCTTCCCTTCAGTTTTTAAGCCACCACCGTGGCACCCCGACAGTCACCCGTAATCTCCCCCCAGCTACCCCAGGTCTTCCAGTTCCAAGTTCCTTTTTTTGACTTTCCTTTTTTTTTTTTTGAATGAAACCGTCAAAGATGGGGGGTTAGGAAGACCCCTACCCGTTTATTAAAGGAGTAAAAGGGCATAAGAGCCTTACAAGACAATAGGTTGGTGCAAGACATCATCAGACATAACTAAGATAGAATTCTATGAAATAAACCCTCTAAGATGAGCAATGTTTGTGCTTTGTTGATGTGATATAGTTGCCAATTAATCTTGTGAAAGATCTTTCTACTATTGCTGGATTCTTCAGAGTAAAGCGTGGCACATCGATCCACTCAAATTTCATGAGAAACAAGTGACGGAATAAGTTTTGCCAAAGCTCCTAACCTTCGGGACTGATTACCCCACTGTTGTAACATTCCCTCCGGCTGCAACAAGCCTTGAGCCACTCCAAAAGCTTGGCAGTAGTGAGACCAAACCACTCTTGCAATTACACAACTTCGAAAGAGATGCTCCACTGTTTCAGTTGCGCCCTCACAGTGACACCAATAGGTTAGCTGAAAGCCTAAATGAGATTGCACATCATCTGTCGCCAAGTATCGGTTGCCTAGCTTCCACATGAAGATGGACCATGAGAGTGGGATCTTCGTATGAAAGTAGTGCTCTGCAACGTAGTCATCTAGCTCCTCCTCCTCCAAAGCTAAGATGCATTATGAAATATTAAAACGGCCGGTGGAGGACAAATTCCACAGATAAGAGCAATCTGCATCTTAAACAATGAGTGGTTCGGCCCAGGTTTGAGACTACAGCATGCATTTCTAGACCCTCGATCCTCCTTCAACTAGCTCTTCTCCCAATTGGAAACCATATTCCATCTTCAAGTACTGAGGCCACAAAGAGGCGGAAGACTGGAACTTCCACCATAGCTTAAAGCCATATGCTGCCACTGCTCGGTTGAGAGAGTTTACAGCTAGACCACCTTTATTATACGGTTGTGCCATTCTATCCCAAGAGCACCAATGTCTTTTGTTTCCATACTCCGAATGCCCCCAGAAGAACTGGGCAAATAGCCTTTCAATTTCCTTTATAACTTGTTGAGGTGGAATTGTGACTGCCAACAAATAGATCACCATGGCAGAAAGAACATGCTTGATTAAAATCAGCCTACCTCCGGGAGAAAGATATTTCCTTTACCAACCATTTATGAGAGCCTTGACTTTACTAACCAGCGGTTCATAGTAGGATATCTTTGCTCTACCTAGGAAAATTGGACAGCCCAAGTATATCATTGGTAGTGACTGAACAACACAACCTATGAGCTCCCTTAGAACCACTCGAGGCTGATCTGAAATATGAGTGGAGAGGTACATTGAGCTCTTATGAAAATTGATTTTCTGGCAAAAGCAGTCTTGATAGAACTCAAGGAAGTCTATTAGGTTCTGAAGGCCTCTTTTGAGTCCCCTTGTAAATACAATAATGTCATCCGCAAAGCTCAAATGAGAAACAGGAAAGCTGATTCTGTCGATTATATAATCACCAATGTCACCATCATATAACAATCTGTTCAAACCCCGAGAAAGTACTTCCGCTGCCAATATAAATAAGGTTGGAGATAAGGGGTCTCCTTGACGAACACCTCTAGTGGATGGGAAAAACCCACATAATTTACCATTAACAGTAACAGAGAACTTATTAAATGCCAAACAGTTGAAGATGAGATTTAAAAAGTGACGGCTAAACCCAAATTTCCCCAACACCTCCAAAAGAAAGGACCACCTCACTCTATCAAATGCTTTCAACATATCAAGTTTTAAGATCATATTACCCCTAACACACCTCTTATTCAACGAATGAATCAACTTGGAAGCCAACAAAATATTATCAGATATGTTTCTTCCCTTCACAAAACCTCCATGATTTGGGCAAATCAAAGTGGGAAGTATCTTAGCAAGGCGTAGTGAAATTACCTTCCCAATAACCTTGGAAGAGAAATTACAAAGGCTTATTGGCTGAAAGTCTGCAAAGGATGACGGGTTGTCCTTCTTTAGAATAAGGACAATATGAGTGGCTGTGAAAACCTGTGGCATTCGTACCCCCGACCAAAAATCCCAAACTGCCTGTAACATGTCTATTTTGATGAGATCCCAAGAAGCTGTGTAAAACTTCCCTGGAAACCCATCAACACCTGGTGCGCTGTCTCCATCCAGACTGAACACGGCTGAGCGAACTTCCTCCAGGCATGGTAGAGCCGAGAGCTCCTCATTTGTGTCTCGAGTAACTTCTTTTGGAATGGCTGCTGTAAACTTCCAAGAATCCTACTGACAGCCAACATCCTCAGCCAAAAGCCCCAAAAAATAGTGCACTGCTTCTTGCTCTATTGCCTCACTTCCCGTAAGCCAATTCCCTTCTCTGTCCTTCATTTTATGAATCTGAGGAGCACTGAATTCATGGAGTGTCCTTAAGACAAAATTGTTCCTCCACAACATAAAGGATTACAGGAACAAGTGTCTCCCAAGATAGAACGGGTCTGTCTCTTTAAGTTGGTACAAAACTTTAAATGGAGACCTTCAAACACAGTTCAGGAAAATCACACAAATGGAGAAGAAGAAGATGCAGAGAGTTTTTATTTTCAGAGAAGAAAAAGATTCTTAGAGTTTTTCCAGAAAATGTTTATTAAATAGAAAAAATGTATCTCTTGGGAAAAAAAGTAACTCTTGAAAAAGCAACTGCAGCTTTTGAGTTTGAAATGAAAAAACTTAACTCTTGAAACTTAACTCTTTCCTGAACAGTTGTCATTCACAATCTTAAGACAAAAAGAATAATCGACTAAATCGTTGACAAATAGAATTTTAATATAGCATTATCCTATATATTAATTACTCCATCCATCGCTATTTATAAATCAGAGGATAATGAAATAGTTCCCTTTTAAACTATTGTTAGATAGGCCCACTATCTCTACCCATACGAAGTTCGTAACAACTTAAGCTAATTTTAGAGAAAATTAACAAATACTTTCTCCATCCAAAATTAAATGTTCCTATTCATTTATTCGTACTTAAATGTTCTATTTCTAAGAATAAATAAGTTTTTAATATAAAATCTCGTTAACTACCTCCTATTTTTAAAGATTTAAGTCCACTTACACAAAAATACTCCCAACACTCTCACATTGAGAGGAGGACAAATCAGTGACAAAGAAAAAAACATTCATAATTTTTTACAAGTTAAAGCAAGATATTCAATTCCAAATGGGCGAGGGAGTATAATTTTTTTTTTTTTTTTTTTTTTTTTAAATGTAGCAGTCTCCATTGGCCGGAAGGGCATATTGGGAAAGGAAAGATACTTCTCGGACGGAATTGGTTGCCCGATGATAACATGAAAGATGGAAGACAGATACCAACTTGGCTTCTTAACTTTTCCAAATATTGATCTGAAATCTTAATGTTTATATTACACTGCGAAGGAGAAACTCATGTCTAGCAACAAATGAATCGCTGTTCTTCTTCTATTTCTCTTCATATTTTCAGCTCAGTATATCAGTCCCGCGTTACCGGCAAGAGTACTCTTACAAACAGGTCAGCACACAGATTTAAATTACAATTATTGATCTTCGATTAATCCTGTGAACTCTAGGTAAATATTTATATATATATTAATATCTATCTATCCCTATCTATATTGTGTGTTTTGTTGTGGTTACAGATTATTATAACAGAAATGGACCTATCCATCAAGCTGGACCTCCATGTCCATGTTGTCTGCCACCATGCAAATAAATATGTGTTTCCCCAGGGAGAGGAGACGCGGAGCACAACAGAGGCGAGAAGACGTATGCTGGCTAGCTAGCCAAATTCTATATGGTCCTATATTAATATTATTGTTGCCCTGTAGTATATAAATACACTAATCGTATCTTATTATGTATTTATGACCGTGTGTCGTAACACGAACAAATTAAACTTATCTACCAAAACTAATGCAGTTAGGGCAAATAGGGTCGAACCCACAAGGAATTGAATCTCAGTTCAAATAAAACCAATTAATAAGTGACAAAAAGGGGGAATCTTTAAAAGAGTTTGTAAAAATAAAGTTAAACAAAGAATTAAAAAAACTAATTAAAAAGGAG
>JAOXNR010053319.1:0-14452 GCA_028571225.1 Parsonsia alboflavescens
CATAACATGCTAGTATAGTCAAGGATGATGATTTCACAAATCAAAGAATTAATTTACTTAATTATATCAAGCAATAATGCTTTCATTCCAGAATTGATATACTTAATGCCACTGTTTTATCACAAAACCAGCACCGGATGAAAGAGCTCGGCAAGACCGAGAGAACGCCACCAACAGCGACCAAAAAGCCACCGCCAAGCGCCCACACGTGTCGATCAAATGGTGGTCTTTTTCTCTTTTTTTTTTTTTGGAATTTAGGTCGATCAAACCGAACCCGACCCGGCCCGAAAACTGGAACTCAATCCTAAACTCGAACTAAATTGACAACCCAACCCGAATAGAAATCGAAACCCGATAACCCAGACCCATGGATGACGTCAACGCAAACCATTGCCGCCACTAATCATGCATGCGCTGCGGGTGGGAGCACGTGTGGTGGCTTCTGAGTGTTGATCGACCACCGTCGGACTCCTCTCGCCGAGATCTTTCATAATATGTGATCAAAACAATGATTTACATACAAGTACCCTATCCATTTATGCAAAGGCTCTGATACCAAATGATAGACTAACAAACGAAGCCTTAATCCCATAGATTGATGCATAAATGAAATAGGGATATACCTGTTGTCGATTCCATTGAGATATTGAAGCGGAAGCACTGATCTAAATTGCTAGAAACTTTCTCCCTTTTGAGCTCTTTGAATGCCTGTTTCTTTCCAGCAGATGAGTAACCAGAGGATTCCGACGTAAAGTCAGAATTCAGTTAAAAAACCAATCACCCCACATAAAGGGTAACCAGACTATATTCATAGTCTAGATCATCATCGGGTCAAAGGGAGGAGACCTAGGATTTTAGAGTCCGGACTCAATCCACTCATCACAAATTAAAAGCTTGAAAACCTCACTTAATTAACTTGTCTTTGATTATTGATTAATTAATCTAGTCCATCGAATGTGATTAATTGGAATAAATCCCAACATCAAATTCTTATTTTTCTTATATTCTTGGCATGACAATCTGGTTTGGATTCTTTCCTAGAAGATTTCCTGATGATATTATTACACAGTCCCAAATCGTTCTCCCCTTGGAAAACATTCAATAATTTTTAGTTAATTGTTTTTTATGTTATCATCATTGAAAGAGATTAGAGTTTTTTTTTTTGTTCAAAAACTCTGATGATTTGCTTCATTAATGGAATTATTATATATAAGCGTGCATGCAAATTCCTCCATCAAAATGACGAGAAGAATCCATTTTTCTCTCTGTTTGATGATGCTAATTAGTTCAATTTTTGAAGTCGATTGTTGATCAGGACGTAAGGCTTCTTTCTTCTTGAAAAGCTTTTACTTCCATGGATGAAAAAGTTAATCCCGTGTGCCTTTTTTTCCCTAGAGTTTTTAGGTGCTGGCGGGCATGGACTCAGCTACTGAAAGCTCAAGAAGCAAGAATTTCACCCAGGAGGCAAAGGGAGATTCTACCTTTCGCTTATTTGGATTTGGTATTTTCTTTTTTTCTTTTGTGATGCAAGTTTATGGGATGTGTTGTTTACATGTACTTGAAAATTGGATTGTACGTCACTTACTAGTACTTTAATGGGCGAAGCGATGCCACCTGTGATAATCTCACTAGTAATACATAAGTTGATCAAAATTTATGGGTAGGTGTTGCTGTGGAGGCTGGAATGGGATTGGAGGAAGGTAATGGGCAGACTCTTCCAAATTCTGAAGGTCTCACTAACACCGCAGGGATTAATGAAGATGAAGGCATAGATCTAAGGGTAAATGTTGATGTGGAGGCTAAAATAGGATTGGAGGAAGGCAATGGGCAAACTGTTCCAAATTCTAAAGGTCTCTCTAACACTGCAGGAATTAATGAAGACGAAGGCACAAATCCTAGTATAATGACTGAAGGTGGAACAGGAGAAGGTAATGGGCTGACTAATGGCAAATGTATGTGTCTGCCTAAGGTTTCAGAAGTCGATATGGACAAAGTTGAATATCCTGGTTCGGAAGTGGATAACAGAATTGAGCAAGGCAATGGAAAGACTATTGAAAATTGTGAAGGTCCTGCTGAGATTTATGAATCTAAAAATGACGAAGATGTTTATTCGGGTTTCAAGGATGATGACAAAGCTGGGGAAGGAAATGGACAACTTGAAGCTAGTTTTAATGAAGAAAACGTGGAAGAAGTCAATCGACAACTTGAACCTAATTCTGATGACGAAGAAGTGGAAGAAATCAACGGACAACTGGAAATATCTAATTTGATTTTGATGTTGATGTTGTACTTTGTGATCTAATTTATGAGGTTTGACTCAAATTATTTAACATTTTGGTCATCGTCAAAATTTATTTGCCTTCAATGTGAAGCTTTTAGTTGTCTTAACAGGATACTATAACAGACTATTCAAATGAGGCAGATGTAAGGATGTGATCATTCTTTTATCTTGAAAGATGACATTGGCTATTGACGCAGGTGAATGTGGTGGGTTGAGGAATAAGAAATTTGGGAAGAAATCTAATAATAGAAACTCAAGAAAATTGCAACTTTTAGTTTGGATGAATAGTAAATGTGGTGAACAGTAATCGATGAACAGTATCGGAACCGTAATCGATGAACAATGCTTATAAACAGTAACTCAAACTTTGTATAATCCGTCAAAATTTGACTCTTTTCGATAATTTAACTTCTAAACTTGCTAGAGGTCTAGATAACGAAAATTGAGATCTTCTCCTCTAAACAAACTTTAATCTAAAGTAGTTAATGGACGAAGAAAGAAATAATAACACCCTGCGATCACAAGGAAAAAGAGATAAACTCTGAAATATTATCGATAATAGATTCAACTGACTAGCTTTTAGGCATTTATCTTTATTTATAATACTAGAAATTTTATGTTCCTAATCAGACTAGGAAATAGAAACCAAATAAACTGCTAATAGTTAAGTTAAGTGTTCCTAATTAGACTAGAAAATAAAAATTAGGAAGAAAATAAAAAATAATAATAATAAAACAAGTTTCTAAATAAAATTCTATTTAATGAAATAAAATTATTAAACAATCTTGATCTTGCTTGTCTAATTATTCCGCGTTAGCTATGTTTGCCATATTTGTGGACTCATTCAAAAACCAATTGAAACCATAATTGATTATGCATTTACGGTCTTACTCTTTTCACTTTATGAATTTCTTTTCATCAAATATACACACATTTCTTGGAGTTGGCATCAATACACGTCGCTTGTTGTGATTTTCTGTTGAAAGGTAGTTTTTGTGAGCAGAATCAACTCATCTGGCATTAGGTGCATGGTGCTCATGTCTTTTATTTACTTGTGTGTGTATGTATATATATTATGCATATTTCTGTGCCTATCATATATACATAAGTTATGTGCTTTGTATGGTAGGATATTTAGGGCTTAATCATAGTTCTTGAAGTTATCCATGGTAATTCAGTGTCTATAAAGAACTGTTCGTCTGTTCGTGAAAGTTGTTGTGTTCATCTATTTGGAGTTTATTGCACAACTATTTTTCTTTTGGGGTGAAATATGCTACATGTTTTTCTGCATTTTCGTTGGCAATCTTGTCGGATTATTTCACTCATCACAACATACTGTAAGATTCCATCTTTAGAACTCCCTAATCGTCTATCAAGAATAAGTTCCCTGAAAACTTCAAATACTTTTGTTACCCTTCTCGATTCATTCTTCCCTTCAGGCTTTCTTGGGTGACAAAGTATATGTGGGAGACATTTGGAAGAATTAAAAGTAAATAATGCAAATTGCTCTTGGAAGCACATTGTCTCTTGTTCCTCCCATTCTCAAAGAAATCCATGCATATGTTAAAAGATAGTGCTTCTAATGTGGTTGTCACTAAACATTGATGATTAGTAGAAGGACAAAGTTTTTATTGCTTCGTGAGTCTTTCTTTTCTTTCTAGTTGTAATCTTTAAAGAAAAACATTAGACTGCGGTGTGGAATTTCTATTCATTCCTTTTAGTTTTACCCATATTCAAATTATTGAAGGCTGTTGATGTAACTTGAGCATGTAGATTTTATTAACTTTTCTGGCATACGGATTTCTTGCTCTGAATCAATGGAATATAGTTATGTATTTCTCCTTTTATTTATGAATATAACTCAATAATATGTTTGTTCTTCTATTAGGCCAAAAGAAGAGTGGAAGAACTTATGGATACAAAGCTTCTACAGGAAAAGGTTTGGAGCAAGCTAAAATCAACCCGAGAGGTGTCAAATTGGCTAGTCATAATTATAATGCTCTTTCGCTTGCCATCCATCCACAACACAACAAGCAAATGAAACCCCATCAATTTGAGGTTTTAAATTTCTACTTAGGAATCTGGTGAGTGACAATCCTAGGGGTTGCATCATGGCACATGCCCCCGGATCAGGGAAGACATTTGTAATCATTAGTTTTCTCCAAAGTTCTATGGCTAAATTTCCTGTTGCAAGACCATTGATTGTGCTGCCAAGAGGTATCGTGTCAACATGGAAAAAGGAAATTCAGAAATATCAAGTGGAAGATATACCGCTCTATGATTTTTATTCATCTAAAGCAAATAGTAGATCTAAGAAACTGGAGATCTTACAACAGTGGATGAGTGAAAGAAGCATTTTGTTTCTAGGCTACAAACAGTTTTCTTCTATGGTATTGCACACCGACAATAACAAAATAGCGAACGAGTGCGGGGAAATACTGTTAACTTGTCCTTCCATTCTTATCTTGGATGAAGATCACACTCCAAGGAACCAGAACACTAACATTTTGAAGTCTCTTGTAAAGGTCCAAACACCTCGTAAACTTGTTCTTTCTGGAACGTTGTACCAAAATCAAGTTGAAGAAATATTCAATGTTTTGAATCTTGTTCGCCCAAGGTTTTTGAAACTGGATGCTTCAAGAAGGATAATAAAGCGCATTTTGAGTAGAACGCAACATCAGGTAGGGAAAGCTCCATGAGAAGTTTCTCTCGTAATGACTTCTATGAGTTAGTGGAAGGCACATTACGTAATGATGAGTCTTTTGATAGGAAGATAAGTGTCATTCGAGATTTGCGTGAGATGACAAGCAAGGCGCTTCATTACTAAAAGGGAGACTCCTTGGATGAACTACCAGGAATTCTTGACTTCACCATCTTTCTTGAACTCAGTCCTAGTCAAAGGGGAGAAGTCTCAAAGCTGACAAAAGTCAAAAATAGGATGAAGGGAAACAATGAGGGGAGCAACATTTATGTGCACCCTCAGCTGAATTCTGGTTTCAAAGAAAAGGTAGACAATCAGAATCTTGATCTGATCTTGGATAAACTAGATGAGAGCGAAGGTGTGAAGGCTAAATTCTTTCTAAATCTTCTACGTCTATGTCAATCTAATGGCGAGAAGTTGTTGGTTTTCAGTCAATATCTTCTATCTATGAAATTCTTGGAAAGATTGACTATAAAGGTTATGAATTATAGTCTGGGGAAGGAAATCTTTAACTATTACAGGTGATTCAGATTCTAACCTTCGTGATCCTTAAAGCTTCAATAAGTCTTCAACTGCTCGAGTCTTCTTTGGATCTATCAAAGCTGATGGAGAAGGAATATGGCTAGTAGGAGCTTCTCGTATCATTGTACTGGATGTGCACTTAAACCCCGCAGTCACTCGCCAAGCAATAGGACGTGCATTCCGACCTGGGCAAGTGAAAAAGGTGTTTATTTATAGATTGGTTGCCGCTGATTCTCCAGAAGTAGAAGACCATTTGACTTGCTTTAAGAAGGAAATCATTTCTAAAATGTGGTTTGAATGGGATGGATATCTTGGTGGTTAACTTAGTTTAGGTACTTCTCCTTCCACTTTTTGGGACCTGCACCTTACTAATTGAACCTAAGGACATTCTTTCTTTATATTTTTTCCAATGTGAGATACACTTTCCCCACGCATCATTTCTCATTCATTACTAAAATAGGTTCCAACAAGGGGTGCCTGGGCCTTTTTAACCCCAAAAAATATAAAAATGTCGATCAAAACCATAATAATGCTTTTTGTTACCTGAAACTAGTTAATCAAACTAGATTTTATTTGAAATCATAGGCTTTTCCTGCTATATGTTGAACAACATAATCCATTTTATATCCATATTTCATGATGTTCTTTTAGTTTTAAGAGATTGGACAAATTTATCCCTAAAATTTTCTCGTAGGCCTGACAAGTGACCATTGTAGCTTTGAAAATAGCCAAAATGTAATCGTTTGGTTTGCTATAACTATACATAAATTGTTAAAGTATCAAAATGATTGAAAATAAACATTAAGGACTCAATTTAACTGGTTAAATTTATAATTCGTTACGACATAAGTTTAATTGATTAAATTAGAGATTTTATTTATCACTATGAGAAGTAAATCTATTTAAAGGATAGGAATTTGAGTGTTAAGATAAATTCTAAAATCAACTACTTAAATGTGTTATTTGATCAATGATTGGTCCCATAGCAATGGACCAACGAATTGTTTCTGGTTAACAGCTTTCTCATCTATATTCTCCTTTTTAAATTAGTTTTTAAATTTTTTGTTTGATTTTATTTTATAAACTGTTTCAGAAATTTCCCCCTTTTGTTACTTATTAATTGGTTTTTATTAAATTAAAATTCAATTCCTTGTGGATTCGATCCTACTTGCAATAACTACATTAGTTCTGGTAGATAGGTTTAATTTGCTTGTGTTACAACGCACGGTCAAATTTTGCACGTTGCAAAGATCTCCACACTTTGGTGTATCCTGACTTCACACCATAATTCTCCCGCATGTCTTGAGTCACATTTTTTTGTCTATGATTCACACTGACGATTTACTAGCGTACAAACAACTAATTATTGATGCACTTACATCCCCATTTTGACTTTGTTGTATAGTTTGAATGCAAGTGTGGGTCGGGACAAACTTGTGAATCACTCATATCTGGCATCCAACTCTACACTGTGCACATATCATGAAGGTGCAATCTTTTTTATTTCTGCATCGCTCCTCGAATCTTGCCTTATCCGAATGTACCACGTGATAGGAAAATCGATTCTTGAGTGAATATTAATCGACTGCTATGATCAATTCATCCTTAAGATTAAAACTTGAATTCTTCCCTATTGAACCCACAAGTGGAATAGTTTCATTTTCAGAATAATGCACCTCTGCTTCATTGCCCCAATCCATGTTTGTGAATTGAGTAGAAGAATCTGGTATAAATGCTTAAAAGGAACTATGTGTCTGAACCCATCGTCAAAGTTCACGGGGACATTATCATCAACACTACGGATATATTCTTCTTTGTAATCATCATCAGCATTGGTGCAAATATTTTTTAATGGCTTAGGTTCATCATTTACAGGTGGGAATGTCCCATCCAGATTCCTTTTGTACATATTAACAAAATTATCCATTGCATGATCACCACCACAATGATATAATCTTTTAATTTTGTTAACGATCACCATTTTATAATTAGCTTCCCCCATCAAATACATGATCCCGAATATATCTTCAATTTCCAATAACTTAGTACCTCTATCGAATAATCTGGATGCAAATGAGATTTGTACATTGAATTGGTTTAAATCAATCTTCATGCAGCCTGCCATAGTTCTCCTAAAATCTTCATAACTGATGTCGTTTGGTACGACTACCGAACGAGCCCTTCTACTTAGAGAAGCATCGTGAAAAATAATTTTGATTAAAGCCATTTCTGCAGGAATCCAAATAAAAATATATTCAGGAAAATATACAAGTAATACTAGAAAGAAAGGGGGAGAAATATCTTAATTATTAAAAAAGGACAAAGAAAAAAAGATCTACATAGTTTTTGAAAGCAAAAAAGGGATTAGAAAAAAATGCTTGAAAGTCAAGATTACCATATGAAAGGTCGATATAATATCTTCGAAGGTCTATTGAATTTTTTAAAAAAATTATTGAAGATCGGTATAATCATCCAAAGGTCGAAATGATCAATTGGAAGGTCAATTGAACCCAAAAAAAAAAAAAAAAATTGAGCTTGAAGGTCACCCTCTACTATCGAAGATCGTTCTCTACTTCTGAAATTTGGCCGATACTTCAAACACTTAACACAAGCAACTTTCTTTCCTTCCTTCCTTATATCAAACAAACAACACAAAACGAATGACTAGCAAAACCCAACAATACTTAGGAATCAAAACACAACTATCAAATACCATAACAGCAAAAAAGAAAAACAAACCAAACTTGAACTCAAACTGAATGACGCGGGCTTGATCTTATTAAGAAAAAAAATCAAATCCTCTCCCAAACTCAAACCCAACTGCCTACTGGTTTTTTTCTTCAACGGGAAGAATGAGTTCATTTCAAGATCAACTTTCAACAAGAAAACTTTATCAATGATGCAGTAGTTGTATGAATTTCAATTCCGTTTTATAGCAGTTGTAGTGGTAGTTGGGATATTTGAATGTTGAAGGCAATATAGTAACTACGTGACAAAAGTGAATAAATGTTTTTTTTTTTTTTTAAGGAAAAAAGTCAAAATGGATATAGAGTGAAAAGTTAGTTTTTGAATTGAATAAATTATGAAATATTGTATAGAATTGGATAATATTGAAATCTTTCCAGTCAAATTGAGTACATGTGAAAAATCCCATATATATACTACCTCTATCACATAATATAAGAAATTAATGACTATTTTATATGAATTAAAAAGTTTTAATGTAGTTACATTAAAAATATTTATTTTTCTCTCTTTTTAGTTACTATATATATATTTTCTTTATTTTAAATGAATGAAAATATCAATGAGTAAGAATGAAAAAGATATATTATAATTACAAAATGCTTACCTGGGAATGAGGGAAAGACATTTCTTTCTCTAATAAAGGATGCCTTTTCAGTTCTGGAATTTCATTGGTGATGAGCAGCTTAAATGTTTTCCTTGAAATGCTAATTTTTGTACTTCATTGATGGAACTAAGAAACCAAACCGGCGTTGTCTTGTAGTTGCTAAACCCATTTCCTGTTTCCTTCAGTGGATTTAGGGGCTCCGCTTAGCAATCATGAAATACACTTCTGAGGGCTCGGGGAGCAACAATGTCACCCCAATTAGTAAAGGAATTTCTTCCTTTCGCTCCTCAAGAATCGGTACTCTTCTTTTTCTATATGCATTTAATTTCCGTCGCATGTTTATTTGTGTCGTTGAGAATGAGGATTTCTTCCCTTTAGCACAACCTCCCTGTGCATGTATGTATATAGAAATATGTAAAATTGATTATTTTGGGGTTGGTAAATTTCCTTTGTTGATGGAACTGTTAAGGTATTTTGCATAAATAAACCCTTTAATTTTCTTGTTGAATTTTGTGTCTTTGATGCGTGATAATTTACTATTATTTCTGTTATGTGACAAATTGTGCATTAGTAGTAGTCTTGCATGTTGCCCATGATGTGATGCTGCAAGCCTTATTCATTTGCCTAAGAGATTATTTAGGGGAATGTCATCCCCACTGCAAAGGTACTCTTTCTAGGTGGCTCAATGAAACCTTCGAACTAATAATCTGGACTTTGTAGGGCAGAGAAGAGAAAAGTACTAATATTAAGAAAAGTAGTAATATTAAGAAAATCTTGAAAAGGTTACTTTAGACTTTGTCTTTAAAAATATCAATGATTTTAGATTTTAGATTTTTCTTAAGGGGTGTAAAACTCTATTTTGCCTAAGTTGAATAAAAAAAAAAAAATTTAAAAAGTAGATGAAGGGAGCATGTTGTTAGTCCTCTTCAAAATATTTGCAGCATCTTCATAATAAGCTCAATTTATTATATTTCTCTATTAGATAACATACATGCATCTTAGCTTGCTATATCCTTCTAAGTTTTTATATCTCTTGTTATTGTCTAAGGACACACTCTCTCACACATACATAACATACACATATTCTTGAAATTCTTTTCTGGGATTTATGTATATCTGTAATATTTAATTTAACTTGAATCTTGGTCTTGTACAGATTTAACTGCTGGAAAAAGGGTGATGGCTGATGGAAAGGAGAACAACCCAAAGAGACAAAAGTTCATTCCTAGAATAGGGACTCCCCCAGATGTCTTTAGCCATTACGACCCAAACACAGGCTTGGATCTTATGAAATATGGAAGCGTGACTAAGGATATAGAAGCCTTAATTGCTCTAAGGCAAAGTTATGTCATGTCTTCCACCGGTGCTGCCAAGGAATTGAATGTGGAAGACCGTCCCAAGAAAGAGCTCAGAGCAGAAAATTCATCTCTTCCTAACGTCATTATCTCAGAGGATAAACGGGATATCATTATCTTGGAGGATAAACCTGATATCATTATATTGGAGGATGATGATGTTCCTACCAAAGAGTTTCCCCTATCAGATGTGCCTCCTGTAATTATTGATTTGGAAAATGAAGATCTCAGCAGTGAGAAATTTTTGTCTCCTCTGCCTGCAATCAATATAAAGGAGGCTACTGATGAGATTTTGACAAAGAACATGGTAAGTCATCTTATTATTTTGTACTCTATGTAGCTCATACAGACAATGTATAGATCAAAACCTAAAAAGGTGTATAAGATTTATAAGTTTTGTTCCATCATGTTTTTCCTGATAGTCCTCATCCTCCTAGTATATGCAGTGGGATGACCTCCAATCTCCTAGTATATGCAATGGGATGACCTCCAATGGACGGCTTCTATTGAACAAACTCTATATATTTTTTATATGTGTTTCAAGTCATTTTCTAGCTGAACTGTGTGGCGTTTGATTTAGGACTTAAAATTGGGTAAGAACTATACTGCCCTATAGCATGAGAAGATATGGTTTTCATTTCCTGTAACTTAATTTTTCTAACATGCAAGAGCAATGGTGATAGTTTTTAGCTTCAAACTAAGCAAGAATATGGATCTTCATTACTTTCACTTTGGGTCCACAGAATGAAAGAAACTGCCCAATATTTTGCAGAAACATTTTAATTGATAGTCTTGCTTTTAATTGGTAATGTTTCTCCTCAAAACTGGCACTTAATGATCATATGTACAAAGATTGCTAGTTAGACATTTTTTTGAAAGGGTTTAAATGGTCTTTTTGCAAGTTCACTCCAAATAGAAGGTCAGGTTCAGCTTGAAATATAGATACGAAAAACTATCAATTTAGTGGCATCTTGGAGTCATTGCATTAACCAAGAGACTAATTAATAATTGAAAAAGTCATCATATGTGCAGCAACATGATACCTATATTCTTATTCTTTATCTTCTTTCTGTTACTACTTGTTTTTGTTTCCACACTGTAGGATCATGATTGTGCTCAAGACCAGTTGTTGAGAAAAGAAAACTTATGCAGTGCTAGTGAAACTAAAACTGAGAAAGAGAAAGGTATATATCTTGATGTAGAGGCTGACGAAGTGATGGAGGACATCAATGTTCAAACTGATGTCAGATGTGGAAACAACAATAATATAGAAGTCGATCAAGATTCAGGTGAAGACAGTGAACAGTTTCATCCCAATTGTGAAAGTCTAGCTAGTATTTCAAAAATTAATGCAGTTGAGGGTACAGATCCTCCTCTAAAGGCTGAAAGTGAAAGGGAGGAACACAATGGGCTGACTAATGCCACCTACGGAAGTCTGCCTAAGGTTTTAGAAGTGAATATGAAAAAAGTAGATCATGCTGTAGGAGTGAACAGTGTAATGGAGGAAAACAATGGACAGGCACCTGCCAACTGTGAAGGTAGAGCTAGGATTTTTGAATCTAATAAAGAAAATGGTGTATATGTTAGTTTCAGCCATGATGAGCATGTAGAGGAAGAGGATGGACATATTGATTCTTTTTCTGATAATCCGTCAGAGATGTCACAAATTAATGAGGACAAGGGTGTTTTTGTTGGAGTGCAGGATGATGAACCAGTGGAAGAAGATAATGGACAACTTGAAGCTAGTGTTGATGATATGGCTAGCATTTGGAATGAGATGGCAGTTGCATTAGAATGTTCCAAGGTGCAGTAATCAACTTTGAAAACCACTTTAACCGATAGCTGTTATTTTATCTCTGATACTGTCAAGTACTTAGTTTTCCTGTATCTCAAACCCTAAGCAGGCCTTGAACACAAGTCCTAAACTGCATCTTACAAAACTCGGCACTGAATGGAACATTTATGGTAGAATGAAACTCTAATCCTATCTGGTTCATGCTTGGTTGTCCAAACTTGCCCATGATTGTGTGTTCATGGAAAATTTGAAATAGATAGGGAAAATCAAGATCCTAATCGAGACGAATGTTCATTTCATAGGATTTCTTTTGAAAGTCATTCTTTCTAACAAGAAGGAAAACTTTTCCTTGTGCAATCTTAAGATTCATTTAATTCCTCTAATCATATGCTCCTTCCTGCAGATTGAATATTCTATTTTGACTTGAAAACAAATTGAGGAAAGAGTCAAATAGGTTAATTACCATATTACCCTTATAATTAAACCAATCTTTGGTGTAACTCATGTATTAGTGAATAGGCATCCCTTAAATTCAGGAGGATATTTGTGATAATTCAAATTTAAAATATTTTGTTTTAGACCTATGGGTATGTTGATGCAATACTTGATGTTCTTATTTCAGAGGTTTTATTCAAAATCATTTAAGCAGTTGAAATTAATGCAATAATGCAAGGCCTTCCAATATGGGAATTGACTTTGATGCTTTTATTGCTCAAAGAAGAAGCTTTGTCTTGGGCAGTTATCAATTATTTGGTTGACCATTACTTGAGAGATAATATCTAGCTTTCTTGCAAGACTTGATTAGTTTGAAATTGTCCATTCATGTTTCTCTTGGATACTTCTTAGCGTTTGTATGGCCAGTGGACACGACCTCTAACTTTATTCCCTCTGTCCAGAATTGCATGACACATTTCTTAAATTAGTTAAAATTTAAAATTTTTTTTGATATTAATATATTATAGATGAACTAAGTTACACTTCTATTGACATTTGCCCTAGTCAAAATGGGACGATTTGTGTGCAGTGAACCACCTCATTTCCAAAACTTATTATTTTGCATTCCAAACTAAATCTTCCTGCCTCATTGCACTTCAAAGTAATATCTTTTCTTAGTTTAAAGTTTCAATAAGAATATTTTTTAAGAAAAATCTGTTCATAAAATTAGTGCCTTCACATGTTCCAATTATATCTCTTTAATAAAAGGCAACCATTTTAATGACTGCATATGCTCTTTGTTGCTCTGTTAATGTAACATATGTTTTAAATCTTCATTAATATGCATTCATGGATCTAAGAACATCTGGAGGCTGATGGAGTACTTCAGATACCCTTTGCCTTCTCTAAGCATTAGATATCTTCTCTGGTAAACAGCCATGTTGAAGTGAACCTTTTATTTTCTCTAAATAGTTTATGTTCAGATGCCCTTTACTTATACTTATTGTTAAATAATTGCGCTTTTCCAAAATTCAATGCTTATAATGATTGCTTTAGTCAACAAGGATCATCACAATTTTTGCTTTAATCTGAGTTATTACTTAGTTTGGCTGTTTACTACTGACTCTTTCATCCTGTCATTGATGTCCTAATGTGTCAGCTTCAACATCGCAAAAGACCTGTATTTTACTTAGCTGTTCTGAAAATTTTGATTCATGTCAAAATTTTTGTGCTATTAACCTGATGCTTTTGCTGTGTTGTAGGATACTGAAGTCAATCATTCAAAGGAGGAATATAAATTTAAGGATGTGGAAGGATGTGATCATTCTTTTATCTTGAAAGATGACATTGGCTATGTATGTCGCATATGTGGACTCATTCAGAGAGCAATTGAAAACATAATTGAGTATACATATGCAAAGGTGTTACTCCTGTCACTTTATGGATTTCTTTTAACCAAGTTCTTAACCTTGCATGTGTGTTTGGTTCTGGAGTCAATATATAGATCTCCTCCTATTATGATTATCCACTGAAAGGTAGCTTCTACAGGCAGAATCACCTAAACAGCAATTAGGTGTCAGATAGGCATATCTTACGGACTTGTTTTGATCTGTGTAGTTTGTATAATAATATGCATATGATTGTGTATTGCATTGTACAAAATTCAAGGTTGAATGATGTCGTCTTAAATTCATCTGATGGTAATCTGATGCACATAAAGAACCATTTGTTTGTTCATGAAAATCGTCATCTATACCTAACTATTCCTAGAACAAGCAGAAGTGACTGTGAGGGCTTATTTTCTTCTTTTTAACTCTTTTCATTTTCAGAAAAGGGTCCATGCATATATCATGAGTTAGTCGTTTTTATATGGTTGTCACTGGGCAGCAATGATGATTAGAAGGTTAGAGGTTTATTGTTGTACTCTCTTCTGGTATATCTCTGCAATATCATCATCTTCCTTTGCTCTGACTCCCCCTCCTCCTCTACCATTAATGCCACAAAGGGCGCT
>JAOXNR010053320.1:0-14451 GCA_028571225.1 Parsonsia alboflavescens
ATTCAATCAAATTTCTGAAAAGTGTTTGTCAAGTTAATTGTTCTAATGCAATACAAATGATGGACTATTTATAGGCTTAGCCCCAAACATGGATAGGAACTTAATTAGGCCCCTTAAGGTAGCTTAGGACATAAAGATAGTAGCTAATAATAAGTGGAAAAGTCCAACTAAAGTAAAGATAACTAGACTGCAAAAAATAGAGGATATTTTTAATCGAAAATTCTGGAAGTTTTTCACCAACTGTCTAGCTCGTCCAACCACACTTCCAAGGCTTCAAATGGCTTGATTTCTTGCTTAATCACTCCTCCTAATGTCCTCTATCATCCATATGTTGAACTCTTTCCTTGGTTCAACCTCCATTGATGGTTGTGCTTCAAACAAAGTTGCTAAGTCTAGCATTTCTTCTCTTCTTTGCACAAATGTGATTAATGCCTTCCTTAACTTATTTGCTCTATCTCTTGTGATAGGACTAGCTCGTATTATTGTCATTGGATCTCCATCAGTAACATGCCAATCATCTGCAAGCATAACTTATTCAATCTTGTCAAGAACTTCAAGTTATTCTTCATGGTCTAGCTTGTATACCAACCATGCTACTTTCATCCTCATACTTGCATGCTTATACTTGAAATATTGATCTTTGTGCAAGAACTCCCAATCAATATCAATATCATCTTCTATCTCCAATAAGTCTTTCTTCATTCTTGACCTTCCAACCTTGTATTTGAAATACAAGCTCTTGTACATAAACTCCTTTATTCCATAAGCATCTTCGTATGAAATCTTACATGAAATATCCCATGCCATGTATGCTCCTAGATCTCCGTCATTAGTTAAATTACTTTTCTCAATTATATTATTTTGTACTTTTTTATTTCCTTCATCTGTGTTTAAATGTCCTTATTTTTATTTTTAAGTTGCCTAGAAATTTTATGTATCATTTCTTAAAATAGATTCTATCAATTATATGAGAGATAAAGATAAAGTGATAAATTTTTAAAATCAAACACACTTCTAAATTTTTTCATAGGTAAAAAATAGTATAATAATGGATAATCCCTCTTTGCGTAATGCGCAGGCTCTTATCTTAGTATTAGTATTAATTTTTTAAAAACCCTTATTTTTGATGTATTTTATAAACTTAATCTTTTAGGATTTATATAAATATTTTATTGATAGATTATAAAGTATCTCATAAATGGTATACTAAAAGACGTGAAGTCTCCACATTCGAAAAATAAAACTCAATTGCACCACTCTGGTCCTAATGGATTATATTTGGACAACACGGTCCACATGAAATTAACAAGTGATAAAAGCTTACATTTTTTAATTATATGGGACGGTTACTTTAATGTAATATATAATAAATTGTACTTCCTCCATCCTTATTTATAAATTATTTGTAGTAATTTTATTAATATTAAAGTAAAGTTTTTGCCCCCAAAAACTCGATGATTAAGAACATTAAGAAAGAAAGAAAGAGATAAAAATGTTTTATGAAGAAATATTAATAATACAAAAAGTGAACTCAAATGACTTATAAATATTTATATAGGGAGGGTATTTTACCTCTTTTTTTTCTAGTATTAATCGTTATTTTCATAAAACATTTTTCTCTCTTTCTTTCTTAATATTCTTTCTCATAGGGACATGATTCTGGAGGGAAAACAATTATCTTATTATTGATAAAATCGATAAAAATAACTTATAAATATATTAAAGATTAAACAATTATCTATTTGGTCCAAATCAATTCTTAACACGGTATCAAATTCAGTCATCTCAGATTTAGATTTAGATTCAATGTTGTAACCCTTTTAGAAGGCACAGGATCTTTTATTATACATTTGTGTGTTACTTCATCTTACATCAGTAAAAATTTAATATGTATCTTTAAAAAGATAATGTTTTCCTAAGGTTCAATTTATCTTTTTATTTTTTAATATATAAAATATATTAAAAAATAATAATTAAAGACTACGAATAAATTTTATTAGTGTAATAAAGAGTGACAAACGAATGCGTACCAAAAGATCTGACTTCTTTAAAATAGAGTTAGGTACAAGGACATTTTTTGTTTTCTTTTTCAATCTTCAAAAAGATTCACCGTGTAAGTTAACTTTACTTGCATTTTTCCTCAAAGATATTCCAGACCACCAAATCCCTTATCATGCAGGGAATACAATAACGTTGCCGATAACTGACTGCCATCTATTTTAGCAAACTCGGGGATTAAATTATATACATTATTAGTGATGGTAGTGAGGATTGGAGCCTTGAGCCCATATGGATTGATTTCTGTTTGGGTCATACCCATTTAAGTTGACTTATCCTGGTCGTATCCATTTCTTCCATCATTACCCCCATTCAGGCCCAACGAGCTCAAAGGTCATGGCTCCTAAACTACCATCTTTGAGTCATGACCCCTAAGGGGTCGTGTCGTTTTTCTCTGCAACGACTATTTTTGGAAGGAAACGTGCCTCTTCAATTCTGGAAAGCTGACTTGTCCTGTTTTGGAAAACAGACCAGTTCAATTTGGAAAGTCTCCCCATTTTAGTTGGAAGGTCGCTTCGTTCAACTTCTGGGAAGTTGCCATGTTTTAGTTTTGGAAAGTCTCTCGTTCAGTAGTCGAAGAGACTCCTTATCTTATATAAATTAGAAGTCTTCAAATTGAAGGATTTACCTAAACTGTCACATAGCTTGCAAGAACTCAGATTTACAGCGTCTTCTTCCACAATAAATTCTGCGTTCTCCTTTCTCTGTTCGAGCAAGCCAGTAACTCAAGACAACTTTCGTTCTCATCTCCAAGGATTTTACCGAGTGAGTTCTCTTTTCTTTTTCTTTGAAAAATTTCATCCTTTTCCCCCTTTCACCATAGAAATGTCTTCTGCCTCGCCTACCATGTTTTCTGCATCTAACACACCTTCTCTAAACTTTGGAGAGGTAGCCCCTTCCCCTTCTCATGCTAACTGAGAGAATGGGAATTTCTATTCCCCTCCAGCTTTTGTTATTGCCCCCACTGTCAAGAGCCAAACCGATGAGCTTTTTGAGGTATTTGCTCACTCTGTGTCTTCTTCCCTAGACTCCATTAACATTTTTGAAATCAGTGGGGAGAGGGGGTTGGAGAAGGGCGACATAGTTGTTGCTTTGGAGGATGAATGCCCTTACAACAGACATAATGGATGCATAGTCCTTTATGTTTCCAACCTCAGGGGAGGTATCCTTCTGCCCTTCCTACATCCTCTCTTTATGGACATTGCCTATTTCTGGGGTTTGCCCCTTGCCCAACTGGTCCCAAATTCTATTCGGCTCGTGGTCGCTTTCATAGTCACCTGCCATCTTTTCAAAGTTTCAGTTTCTGTGGAGCTCTTTAGAAGCTTCTTTAAGTTAGGCATCTCCTTAGCTACTAAGGGTGCCTCCAAAGGGAACTTTCAATTCAATCCCCGGTACAAATTAGTTGGTCCCTTCCAGTCCTCAGTGGGGGAGTGGAAACCTTTTTCCTTCTTTGCCTTTTTTCTAAACAACCTAATCCAATCCGACCTTTACCTGGATTGGAATCTGAACTTCTCCTTCTTCAATGAGCTCCTTGACCTGTCTAGTGAGCAATTGAAACATAGAGCCACATTGATCGACCTAGCAAACTCTGACAACATCAAGGTCTTCTGTGCTCTTCCTTCTTGTCCTGAAACATTCCTATGCCCTGCTAGACTAGGGAGTCTAGCAGAACATGACCTCCCTTCGATCAGGGGAGCTATGGGGATTTCCCCTTCTGGTAGGGAGCCTTCCTGCTTGTGATTAATTTCCTTTTTATTGATTTGTTGTTGTGTACTAACAACCTCTTTTTCATTTTTGTCTTGATAGTAATGAGGACCACTTCCTGGCTGGTGAAGTCTGTTGCTCCCAAGACTTTTGCTGGAGGAGCAAGTGGTTCCTCTACCACCGTTGCTGCTCCCAAGATTCCTATTCCCCAAGCCAAGGGAAAAAAGGTGGCAGTAGCTGACAGGACTTGGACTGCCTAAAGAGGGAGGCCAAGATCACTGCTCTTCGGGCCTTAGAGAGGCCTATCAAGATAAATATCTCTTCCTCCTCCCCTTCCTGCAGTCCTTCCCTTCCTCCAAATCTACTAAGAAGGCCCCTGTAAGCTCCTATGGGAAATTGAAGGAGCCAGTGACCTTGAGATGGTGTCCAAAATGCCACAATTATGAAGTTGAGGAGGTCACCAACGCATTTAAAAGGCTGGGGGACACTACATTAGCCATGCCTACTGCTAAAGGGACCTCGAGGTGGGTCCCCAACCTTCCTTTGGAGTCCTTTGATTCCCTTCTATAGACCCCGCATGCTCAATCCTTTCTGTTGGAATGCTTGCCACCAATTGACCGGGAGATATCTTGACAACTCACTAACTGAGAGCTGGCTATATTCACCATCTCCTTCCACACTGCAGAAAGTTCTTCTCTTGTTTTAGTAGCTTGATGTATTTCAACTCTATCTTAATATTGACTTCTTTTGTTTATGGTTGTAGAATCACATTCTTCTCAACGAGTAGTTGAGGAGTCTAGAAGAGAAAGAGAGAAAAGATCAGGAGTTCTCTACCCTGGCCGTTGAGCTGCAGGACAAGAAGGCTCAGTTGACTAAGGAGGCCACTAAGGTCAAGGCCGTTGCTAAGAAGGCTGAGGCCAGTGTTGCTTCTTTGTTCAACCTCCTGCACGAGTGTAGGAAAGAGATTGATGAGGCTAAGTCTAACAGTCAGGCCATGACTTCAGCCTTGGAGGAGGCTGATAAAAAGCATGAAGAGCTGCTAGAGCTCAGCAACCAGTAGAGGGGGCACATTCTCGACATTGAGGATTAGCTAGTTGGCTTCAAATCCTTGTGCAATGAAGAAGGAGATCTATCCTTGGACAAGCTTGAAGGTGTACTTGCCTTCAGAGATTACGTAGAAGGCCTCCTTCACACTCAGCTCTTTGGCCTATATGTAGAGGTTGTGGATAAGCTCCAAAGCTCAACGGGGACCTAAAGGTTGACCCTATGGTCCATGAGGCTTTGTATCAACCAGATGCTGCTAGTCCTCTCCCTTGCTCTAAGGATGTGTTAGATATGCCCTAAGAACATATGATGATTTTACTTACTTGGCATAACTTTGTATCCTGATGCTATTTATATCATTATATAATTTACTTTTTGACGCAAAAAAAAAAAAGGAAATTATGGTGGGAAAATTAGAACCTTAACTGCAATCAATTTCACTCAAAAGTTGGGCGAGTCAAGAATAAAACGACAATATTCTTGAGACACTATGAGACTTGTAATTTTATTGAACGAAAACTCAAAACCTTCACAACATCCAGTCCGCCAACAATCAAACGAAAACAGCAATAAATAAACCTTAAACCGAAAGTAGGGGAAAAAAAAATGAAAAGACCCTAAAAGTTTCTAGAAATTATAAAAAACTGAAAAAGGCCCAAAAGTCCATCAAGATGGTCCCGAATGGCCAAAAAATGGACAGTCTCAAGTCGACCCGTAAAATTTGAGCCCATTCTGACACAACCCACAACTTTTCAGTTTTTTCGATTCGGCCCCAAAACTTTTTCTATCAACTCCGATTGCCTTGAAACTTCCCCTGCAGCCTCCAGGACCTGCGTGAGCCTTCCTGAATATCTTCGTGGGCCAGCTTTGCATCACTTTTATATCTGCGTTTCATTAAATAATTATGTGATGTCCTTAGAATAGTTTATTTCTATTCTTAAAACGTCCTTAGTCAAGTGTTATTGAGGCTAGGATATCGATAACACGCTGAGACTAGTATGTGCTGATTGATGACAGCCGTCATGAATATGAGATATCAAATCATCATATAAGTACACGTAGAGTATCGTGTATTGGATTGACCTGTCATGAAATCACTTCATGGATTGTTATATGAGTGTTATGAGTGATTTCATTGTAATAATTATGTCTCATCTTTTGACTTAAGGTCATCAGAGATTCCTACATGAAAGATTGCATGTTCTGATATTGTTAAAGGGTCACTCTTAACTAAGTGGACAATAAAGGCATGTATTGAGTATATCCTAATTTGTGCTAAGGAATGTTAAATAATCAAGATGGGATTTTTCCCTCTTATATATCAAGAGAGTGATGTTTAGCATTCTTGGTTGAGTGAGATTATGAAATGCATGGCCATGCTCGAATAAGTAGATATGACATATTTATCTTATTCGATTTAGTTAATCTACTCAGGGTTGAGAATTGAGATATTGAACTGTACGAGTATGACATGTTCCATGACTGGTATTCAATTATAACTTCCTGTTAAAGAGATTAAAACATGTTATTTTTATCACAGAAGGTTTTGTCTTATCACCGACATTCTCGCTAATTGGATTGCAATAATGTGTTGCTAGACACTGCTTATTGTACATGACATTAAATATCGTTTTTGTCAAATGCAAATTTTACGAGGACCTATTGGGTCACACATTCAGAACATATCGCTTAAAGGGTAGTATCTCGTTTGGGACCTAAACGTAATTAGATAAACTTGTTTAGTCTAATTCACAAATATGAATTAACCTAAATTATAATTAAGAGTTAATTATGTGACTGAATAGTATTTTTCCAGGTTCATTGAATCTGGACGAAATTATAATTCCAATTTTCTCATTCAAAATTATTACATTTTCTATTAATAAATAATTTATCTATTGAAATTCAATGATGGTAAATCTTTTAAAATTTAAATTAATATTTTTTTGTCATAAAAATATTTTTTCCTAAAATAATTGTGATGGAAACTTGATAATATCTTTTTTAATTTTTTAAATATTTTCTTGGATAATTTTGTCTTTTCAAAAAAGAAAATCTCATATAAATTCTTCAAAACCTAATCTTGTATTTATTTTTCCATATGAATATTATGTTATTAGTTTTTGTGACTAAGTTTCTAATCCTTTGCTGATGAATATATATTTTTTAGTTAAATTAGGTTTTTTTTTCTTTTTTCTAAAACCTTCATAAGCCCAGTCCAAATATAATTAAGAATCTTTGGCAAGATAACTAAGAATATATTTATTTATATTATTCATAATCATAATAATAATAATCAATTTTTTAAAACAAAAGTATAAAAAATAAATATTATTGTATTTATGAATATGTGTGTCAATCATAATATTACTAAATTTTCATGAAAATCTTGAAGACCTTTAATTTTTTCTATTTTCAAATCTTGTTAAGAACAAATATAGAAGATACATTAGACAATCCTAATGGAATATAGAAAAGGATAAAAATCCTAATCGAATTAAACTTAGTCCTACAACCAAGATTTATTTTTATTTCATAAACAAAATTAAAAATAAATATTTCTAAGTGAATATTATAATAGTTTTTATTTCTATTAGTATACTTTTTTTAAAATAAAATGTTTTATTTAATAAACTCAAGTTAACATTTGATTTTCAAATTAAATTATAAACTCAACGTTTTAAATTGTAATTTAAATTAAATCCTTAGAATTGACACTTGAAAAATAAATCAATTTCTTGTAAAATTAAAATTTTATTGGAGGAAACATCAATCCTTTAGAATTATTTTAGTTTATTTATTCACAAATGTAAAAAGTAAATCAACAGTTATTTTTTCATATAATTTCATTAGAAGTTAAATTAATTAGATAATTCTTTCATAATTTTTGAAATTTTCTTCATATACCGAAAAAAAAAAAAAAATCCATCCAAAATTGAAGATCATAAAATGACTTTCATTTTTGTATTAAGTTAATTTTGTCATCAAACTAAACTCTTCTTAAAAGGATAAAAGTAAAGTTTTACTTAATAATTCTTTTTTTAATATCAATCTTTTCTCTTTTAAAACTAAATATATAGATTTATATAAATTCTTTTGTACTGGGAAAAAAAAATCCTTCCAATTGAAGATCTTAAAATTTTATCATGTAGAAAATTCCCCTTTTTTTTTGTTAAATTAATTTTGTCATCAAACAAAATCTATTTTAAAAAGATAAAAGTAAGGTTTTATACATAAATATTTTAAACAATAAATTAATAAATTTTTTTATGTCAATCTTTCATCTTTTAGAATTCAAATATATAGATTTATATAGACTCTTTTATAATATTTATTTGATTAACGAACTTTTATCATACAAATATTTACTTAAGAAAGACTATACTTTTTTGTTCTTTTTAATACAAAATGTTTCAAAATTAAATCTAAAAAAATTGACATATAAGTACCAAAATAAAACTACCATATCCAAGACCTTCCTTCTACCCTTTCTCTGCAAAAGCCAATAATTTAGAATGTCACCATGAAATAATTCTGAATAAATAAATTGAAATTATTTAACGGAAAGAATAAAATGACATGATATGAGTTAAACTTTAAATCTTTTTGTTCACAATATTTTTGTAAAATAATTAATATTTTATATTATAGAATTAAATTCATAATTTTTCAGTACTAATAGGATCCACATCCAGTATTTTGGAATTAAATTAGTAAAACAATTATGAAAATATTTTAAAATTAATTCTAATGACCCAAAGAATTATAAAAAAAAAATTTTTTTTAATTATTTTGGATCTAAACTTTAAAAATTAAGTTAATAATAAGTATTTTTCAATAAGCAACAAAAAACACAATATGAATAAGAAAACCTACACACAACGAAAAAAACACAGGAAGTTAGAAGAAGATTTAGAAAGAATAAATTTTAGTGGTAAACTTATACGGTAATGAATCTTTTATATATAAGATAGAAACTTAATAATTCTAATCAAACTAAATTTGTTGACACTTTATCTCATAAGATACAAATATAAATTGCACTCCATATGAAATGCATTGTTAGGTCTCTAACGATCAAGTTAGCATTTAATTATTTTTTATTTAAAAATAATAATAAAAAAAATAATCCAATATCCCTAGGGTTTAGTTTTTTTTTAAAGGTTTAATATATGAAATATATTTATTAAAAAATAGTTTTTTATTGAAAATTTTATTTTTTTAAATATTGACAGTTAACTTTAATCGTTAAAGACTTAATAATGCACTCCATATGGAGTGCACTAGTACAACAGTCATACAACAATAGGGACAGTTCAATATCTCAATGGCCATTAGGTTAAATAAAAAAAAATTAACCATTAACTTTGACTTTTAGAAACTTAACGATGCACTCCATACGTGAGTGCATGGCCGCGGATCACCTTCTTTGCAATCTGCAATAATTTTTAATCAATAATATTTATGATAAAAAAGAAATTAACATAGCTAAATTAATTAGATTTTATGTTTGAGAATGAATGTTAAATTATACAAAGCCAAAAGGCAATTTAATTAGTACATGAAATATTAATGAAGGAAAAGAGCTGCATAGTGATGCTAGTGAAAGATCGGGTGCTTGAATCGGGCAATAGGAGCAAGTCGGAGCTTTGCAGTGATCTCCCGAGGCGAGTGAGGATCTTCCCAAACTGGGTTCGTAAGAAATAAGTTAGAGGAAATTGGGCAATATCCTAGTTTCCCTCTAATGCTTAATTTAGTTTAAGTGGAAGGATAAAATAGTAAAGACAAAGGGGCTTAAAAGTGCTGTGTTTTGGTAAGTGTGATTTAACTTTATTTATCGGCGAATCTCAAGAGTCTTGTCAACTGTCCTTTATCAATGTAGGACAACTGTCATGTCTTGTCAATTGACTTGACATTGTTCTATGCCTTGTGATGTAAAGGCTATTTATTGTGTGGTGAATGGTCATATTTAATGATTAAATGCTCCCTTAATTATTGGAGCTTGATGGTCAACATAATATATCATTGTGAAGTTCTACAGACTTAGATTGTGCTTTATAATTATTTCAATTTTGCTCTGTGTGTATGAGTCATAATTATGCTGCCAACATGGGTATATACTTAGGAATATACATCATATGTCTTTCTCTTTTTGAAAGAAAAAAAAGAATAGAGATGTAATTTGAGAGATGAATATACTTGGGAGTATATATCATGTCTTTCCCTTTTTTGAATAAAAAGAGTAGGGATGTAATTTGAGAGATGAATGTACTTGGGAGTATTTTTCTTTTGTATTTAAATTTTTTAAATAAAATGGGTAGGTAGGTAATTTTATAAATTAATATAATTGGAAGTATACACCAAATACAACCGCCCCCCCCCCCCCCTATTTTTTTAATGAATCGATACTACCATTATCATGGTTTTTGGTCGATGCTGAAGGTGATACTTGTCGGTCAATGCTAGAGGCCACATCCTCGGCCGATGTTAAGTGTCATGCATTATCTGATGTGGTGACTTGAAAGGTCACATTAGGCAGACACGTGGCAAATCTGACGACAGAGTTCAAACCAAGCCTTTTGGACAATTGGGTTTTCCACTCGGTATAAAAGAGTTTTCACTTTTTGGCAATTTTTACTTCTCAGAGTTGCAGTGGGTTGCAAAGGCTTGAGTCGTGCTAGTTTTTGCACTTTTTGTGAGAAATCTTTAGCTCATTGCTTGCTTTTTTTCATTTTGGTTCGGAAAGGTGTGACTTTTTTCCATTTTCACCTTTGTTAACTGGTAAAGATTCAATTTTTTCTAGGGGAATGATGCTAGGGTACCTCAATATGCTAGTTCAGAGTGTAGGTTCACAAATGCTGTAGGTTTGAGGAGCTTATATGATTTGTTAGCTAATTGTGAGTTGTAGATCAGTGGTAGTAATACTAGTATTAGCCAACTGGGTTTTGCACTACTTATGTGGCTCATTTCAAGGCAGGGTTGAGGATACCTTCCCATCCTCTATTTGTTGATATTATAAGGTTTTTCAAGCTTAGGTTGGTCCAATTAAACACGGATGTGATCCGGTCAATCGTAGCTTTTATTTTGATATGTCGAGCCCTAGGTGTTACAGTTAGGCTAGAATTATGGCGATGGCTTTTTATGCTTTACCAAAAATATAAGTGAAAGAAGGGCTGAGGGTACTTTTATGCCCAGAAAAAAGAATAGGGAGACACCAATCCTACAAGGGAAAACATCGATTCATGAGTGGAAGAAATGTTATATATATATATATATATATATATATATATTCGACATCCTCGCTTGGTTGAAGTTAGTAGCTTCCCTTGGAATGAAGCAAAATCGATGAATAATAGGAATCCTGATGCCATCGATGCTCTTGAAGCAAATTACGAAAGTTAGAAATTTTTGGCTATGTGTTAAAGTGTTATGAAAATTGGTCTGAGGATATACTGAGAGTAGGGGGTTTCTATGACATCAGAGAACTTGATGCAATGGCCCTAAGTATGATTTGTAATTTTTGTTCAAGTGTTTGGCCTATTCTATTCATGTCGATCTGTAGTAACCCCTTACTCTCAGTATATAGACTATATAATTGAATATTATATTAATGTTAAGACTTGTTGTTTTTTAGGAATGAAGTTCGAAGCTGACATGATGTCAAAGTTTGCACAAAAAAAGAAATCAATTAGTATGATTCCTACCTATAGAATTGTAACCAAAGCTCCTGACAGTGGAAGTTACAGTTTTGAAACAAGTATGAGAGGGTTTACTACATTCCTAGTGCATTTGTACAGAAACAGACTAAAGGAGTCAATGTTGCTCGAAAGAAAGAGGTTGATGCTGGCAAGAAGAAGATGCCAGCACCAACCAAAAAGGGCTGCCTGTTCCTAAGTTGATGCAATCGGCCATTACTAGTTGCCGATTGTGCCAACTGCTCCTTCTAGCTCGCAGGGACAACCTTCCAGTGTTGGGCAAAAGAGGAAGCAGATAAAGAGCCGGTAGAGAGGTCCAGGACTTGGGAACCGTGTGAACCTCTTGTGATGATGAGGCCAAAAAGATCTTCCTTAATAGATGGAAGGTTCGGGAGGATGACAAGATGATTAGCTACAAGGGAGTCGCGAACATCATGGAGCATTGTGTAACTCTTGTTGAGAATGAATTTCAGGCTCACCAAGCCTAGGAGGAGCTGACAAGGGAGACATACTCCACTAGTATGTGGGTATGTATAATTTTGTTGAAAATTTGAAAAATATTTCTATGTGTTTGGTCGATGGTAGGTGGCCCTGAATACTTTGGAAGTGCTGAGGTGGATGACTAGTTTCCCTTGAAATGAGTCCACTAGTTTTCGTTTGACTTTAGAAGGTAAAAACTCTAATATCTTTATTCCTTTCTCTGGGAATTTGGGATTGAGAAAAATCATTTCTCCTTTGCTAGCTCCTTTGATCATCCCATGGTAGGTCAATAAAATCGACCTTTGAGGTCACTTCCGAGGGCTCTACATCCCCTTCAGCGAGGTAGCATTCTAAAGCTACATTTCTGTCTCCCTCTAAGGTGATCCAACCATCTCCAACTTGAGTCCTCACATAATAGCTCAACGGAGAGTTCTCAGCTTTTAGGTACATGACACCTTTCCTTCCAAGAATTGTATTATAGGTTCCTGGTGCATCAACAACCAACTAGTCCATGACCTCTGTGATACCCTCGTCATTTGCCTATACTGTGGTGGGTACTCGTAAAAGTCCTTTAGCATAGGTCATGTTGCCACTGAAACTAGTTAGAGTTGTGTTTGATTTTAGAAGCGAGCTCTTGTCTATTCAAATTTGGTCGAATTCTTTTTTGTATAAGAAATTTACTGCGCTTCTAGTATCTACCAGGACTTTTCGGACCAAGAATTCTCCAATATGGCAAGACACTACAAGGGGGTCACCATCTACTCCTCGAGCTCACTTTGACCTCCTCTCAATTGCATTGATCTCTCTTACTGGAGGTCGCTGATTAGCGGCTGGAGGTGGTGGGTGGGTAGGACCTACATTTTCAGCCAGGAATTCTTGTAGTGACCTTCTTTGATCAATCTCTAAATTTCTCATTTAAGGTCAAAGCAATCCTCTGTAAGATGACCATGGTCCTTATGGTAATGACAAAACTTCGTTAGGTCTCTTTTTGCCAAAGGGGTCTTGCGAAGTCTCGGTGGCCTCAAGAGACCTTTCTTTTCCATGACAACCAAGATTCCTACTTGCGATGCTATCAAGGGGGTAGTCACTAGGGCAAGAATTGTCTTCCTCTTCTTCTCTGAAGGTCCTCCCTTTGAATGGGAGTCTTTCCTATCTCTCTTGGATGTTTCAGAACTCTTAGGTCGTCCATTTGATTCCTTTTCTGCTGCCGGAGTGGGACCAGGAATCTTCTTTTGGACTGTTGTCTCCTATTCTTTGATTAGGTTTTCTAAGAGCGGTTATAGAGCCTTCACCATCTTTACTGGTTCTTCTACCAGCCTAAGGAGAACATAACCCCCTTGCCAACCCTACTTGAAAGCCATGATGTAGATTGCATCATTCTTCTGCTCAATTTCCACTACTTCATCATTGAACTGGCTAGAGTAACTCCTTGTGCTTTGACTGACCTTCTGTTTGATATTGAAGAGGTCATTGATGTCTGCCTCGCACCTCTTACCGCCGTGATAGTCTTTCAAAAATAACTAATGGAGATGTATCCAACTTGAGATACTTGCCTCTGGAATGCTCTTGAACCATGATTGTGCTTTTTTGGTCAATGTGGACCAAAAAGATCAGCACTTGACATGATCGGGATATTCGAACATCTCCATATAAGAAACTTATTCGTTAATGTGTTGATGAGGTTCACTGGTGCCATAATATTTCATCTCGACCTGAGGTGCTTTGAATCCTGGAGGCATTCGAACTGTTCTGATACTGTGGACAGATGATGATGGCTCAGATAAGTGCATATTTCTTTGGATTTCATAATGGATCTAGGGCCATGCCTTGAGCTTTGTCGCCTATTCTTTCAATCAGGCTTTGCCTAGGGGGTATCCTTTCTCTAGAACGAGGTCTTAGTGAGCTCCGCTATTCGTCTAGACTTGTCCCTTGTCGCTGACTTCTACATTGCTTCTCTCTTGAATCCTTACTTCTCGAGCTTCTCCCCCTATAGGTTTTGCTCTACAACCTTCATCACTTTGAGTTTAGACCTCTGGATGGTCTCTTCCTCCCTCCAAAGGTGGACCCTATTGTGTGTCATTTTATCATCCTGGCTCTCCAGGTTGTTGTGTTTCCCTTCGAGATGCTACAGGACTCCGCCAAGTTAATACATAGTCTCTTCTACCTGATATACCTTCCGATACTACCACCATGCATTCCAAGAGGTCAGCTGGAATGGAAACATGGCTTCCCTTAGATCTTTGTGGTCTAGGAACGTTGTTGTCATTGTTTGGATTTTGATGTCTTTGTTCTCTTTCTTCTTGCCTAGGGTGATGGAGGGTAATTTATGGAAGCTACCAAATGAGGAGATGAGAAGATTCCAGTTCAATTCTAAAGAAGATGGACCTTCAAGGGATTCAATGAATGGAATGAAGATTTACAAGATGAAGAATTTGATTCATGCATACAAAGATCAATATTTCAAGTATAA
>JAOXNR010053321.1:0-14449 GCA_028571225.1 Parsonsia alboflavescens
TTGTATTCAACAAGGATTAATAACAACTAGATATTATGAAAAAACTTATACTAAGTTGTATTCAGCATCAGGAAATAGATTGAAAATAGATTACAAATTGTCTAAAGCTCATATTTGTAATAAACAATTTTGTTTTAATAACTCCATCATTTTGATTAGAGACTTGAACGAAGAAATTATATTATGAACTCCTTTTATTAACCAGATTTACCCATTTGAAGTAGATAAATTAGGAATTCATGTTAAGATAGGAACTATTAGTATTACTTTCCCTTTTCTCAATAGACCTATGTGTAAATTTATAGATGTTGTAAAAGATAAAACAATTAAAAAATTAAATCAAGTTAATTTTCTGAAAGAAGAAATTAAGTATAAAAGAATTCGAAAATCAATTACTTGACAAAGAAATTAAAAATAGAACTTTTGACTTGGAAAACAAAATTAAAAAGGAACTTTGTTCAGATGTACCTGCATCCTTTTGGTATAGAAAATTTAATGAAGTAGAATTATCTTACACAGATGAATTTGATTAAAAGAATATCCCTACTAAAGCTAGGCCTATTCAAATGAATCAAGAATTAATAGAAACGTGTAAAAAGGAAATTCAGGATTTATTGAATAAGAAAATTATTAGAGAATCTAGATCACCTTGGAGTTGTTCAACCTTTTATGTGAATAATAATGCTAAAAAGGAAAGGGGTGCTCCCAGATTAGTACTTAATTATAAACCTTTAAATAGCGGATTAAAATGGATTAGGTATCCAATACCTAATAAAAGAGATTTACTTAAAAGAGCAATTAAATATGTTATTTACATTAAATTTGATATGGAATCAGGTTTTTGGCAAATTAAAATTGCAGAAAAGGATAAATATAAAACTGCTTTTAATGTACCTTTTGGACAATATGAATGGAATGTTATGCCATTTGGATTAAAGAATGCTCCTTCTGAATTTTAGAAGGTAATGAATGATATCTTTAACCCGCATACTAGTTTTACAATAGTATATCTCGATGATGTGTTAGTTTTTATTGAGTCACTAGAACAACATTTTAAACATTTGAATATTTTTCTAGACATGATCAAGAAAAATGGGCTGGTAGTGAGTGCTAGTAAGTTAAAATTGTTTCAGACTAAGATTCTATTTTTAGGTTATGATTTGGATTGAGGTCTTTACAAACTCATTACGAGATCAATTGAATTTGCAGATAGATTTCCAGATGAAATTAAGGATAAGATTCAATGGCAGAGATTTTTAGGAGTTTAAATTATGTGGCATATTTTATTCCGAATTTGAAATTCATTTGCAAACCTCTTTATGATCGTCTCAAAAAGAATCCAGTTGCTTGAGGTTCGGAACAGACCCAAATTGTTCAGCACTTGAAACAACTTGTCAAGAAACTTCCTTATCTTAGTATCTCTGACCCTGAGGCAAAAATGATAGTTGAAACAGATGCCTTTGAAATTGGTTATGGAGGTATTCTCAAACAGAAGAAACTTGACTCTTCTTCTGAATAGATTGTTCGTTTTCACTTTGGACTTTGGAATGATAGCCACAAAAATTACAGTACTATTAGAAAAGAAATTTTATCAATTGTTTTATGTATTACGAAATTTCAGGTTGATTTGATAAACAAAAGATTTTTTATAAGAACAGATTGTAAATCTGCAAAAGAAGTTTTGATTAAAAATGGTAAAAATTTGGTTTCAAAACATATATTTGCAAAATGGCAAGCCATCTTATCCGCATTTGATTTTGAAATAGAATTTATAAATGGAGATAAAAATTCTTTAGCTGATTTTCTAACTAGGGAGTCTTTTCAAGGAAAAAATGAGACCAACTCAAACACCAAGGCAACTAAGAGCTAGGATGCAGACATCCAGGAATCCCTCTCCATCTCCCCTTCCTCCTTCCCAAAATAGATTTTCAGTACTTGGAACTTTTCCTCCTCTTCCTTCTCTTACTAGCAAATTGATCACTCCTTCTTATCTATCTGAAAAACCAGAAACTAGCAAAACCAAAACTGTTAACATGGACTCAACCCAATATGCTCTTCCTCCACCAGATTCCTAGAAATTAGCAGTTTCCCCTTCATTAGAATCCAAAAAGAAACAAATAGACCAGGCTTCTATTAACCCTAAATATCATGAAAACTATTCAATAGCCACTATTCCTATACTCCCAATAGAAAAGAAATTTATATCCCTTTCCGAAAAAGAATTTGTCTAAAAAATTCTACCAAATGCCTACTAGTAATCTAGCTATATTTTTAACAGTGATCCATTAAAAACTAGAACCTTTTATGAGCACATAGATGTCCATTCTGGTTCAGTTCACATTGAACATGAAAGAAATGATCAAGGAATTACATTTTCTAGAGTCAGAATTATTAAATTATCGGACCTTGAAACTTGGAGTACTTCATATATTCACTCTCCCATTCAATTTGCAGTACCATTTCGACCTTCTTCTTACTATTATATGGATGATTTGGATGCTTGGAATAATTTTATGTTTTTAAGAGAAACTACTCACACTTGGTTTGTGAAGTGTGATCGGAATGAAATTAGCAAGTTTCCAAAATGGTTTTTCTATTTTTGGAAACAATTTGGAGCAACAACTGATATCCTTTGTGAACAAAAGAAGTTGGAATTTGAAGCATTTTTCAAAGAAGAATCAATTGAAAATCAACCAGAACACATGCAGAGTTGCAGATTCTTTTTCAAGAAGAAAATTAGTTTTATCATTGGATGGAGTTTCAAGATTGAAATATTTGACATGGTTCGATATCTTTGTAGAGAAATAAAAATTAGAGGTCAGACTCCTAAAGAAAGTCCAAAATTAAAGGAAAAGAAAGAAGAAGCCCCAACTACTAGCTCTTCTAGAAGAAAAAGCAAAAAACAATTACAAGAGGAATTAACAAAATTGTATGTTGATTTGCACGATGCTGATGCTGATGAGAATGAACTAGACCTATTTGTAGTCTCCCAATACAGAGCACCAGAAGACATTGATGATGGAATTGCAACCTTATATCAGCTCTATTCACCATAGGGGAAAGGCACGAATTAGGAGGGACTAACACTTGGAAGTAATTCGAGAAATGATTACTTGAAGAAACAAAAAATTCTGCACAAAATAAAAGACATACAAAAAGACAAGAACAATGGCAAAGAAAGAAAGCATTCTTGGTCAAAAGAAAAAAATGGATAAGAAGCTTTGAAATTAATGGAAGAAGACATCATTTGCAGGTACAAATACCAGCAGAAAATTGAAGAAAACTACAAATCGAAGGCATCTCATTTGGAAGACAACTGGCAGGAATAATTGAAGATTAGCTGACAGCTTTATTAAAGTTGTTTGTTTTATTTGCAATAATTGTACTTTACTTTTTAAATGGTAGATAGAATTATTTGAATGTACTATTCCGGGCTTGAAAGAATTAGTTTGAAGTCCGTAGAAAAAATTTGTAACTTGAATTTTGTACATTCTATCAGCCTCCATTGCTTTGTTGCTGACTTCTTCAAGGAGGTCGAGGTCTGCCCTTCTCTTCCCCTCGTTTAAGACTTAATCATATTTGGTCAGTCTTAAGGATTTCATTTCGACCTCAACTGCAATTATTGCCTTTGCACCAAAGCATAGGTTTAATGCTATTTCTCAAGTAGCTTTCCTAGGTATGGTTCTGTAAACCCACAAAGTGCTTGGAATTTCATCTGGCTAGGAAGGTTTGTGACCTTCCTCTTTGAGCTCAGTGAGCCTTTTCTTAAGGCCTTCTAGGATGGTTCTGTTTGTAACCTTAGCCAACCCATTGGCTTGGGGATGAGCTACAAAGGTCAACCTCTGCTCAATGTTCAAGTTTTCAAAGAAAGTTTTGAATGGGTCACCAATTAATTGTTGTTCGTTGTCTGAAATTTTAGCTCAGGGGATCCTGAATTTGCACACAATATTCCACCATATTTGATGAAGGCCTCTACAGAAACAATTAGGAATTGAACACCTCCCACTCCCTTCGGGAAGGGTCCTGGAATGTCAATACCCCAGATATCAAAAGGTACTGATGCGTTAATGGATTGATACCTCGTTGGCGGCACATGTGATTTGTTTCCATGTAACTGGCAGCTTGTGCATTTTTGTATGGCTTTTTCAATGTTTGAAACCATTGAAGGCCAATAGTATCCCGTCCTCCTATGTGTGATCCACATATTCCACTATGTACCTCTTCAATGACGTACTGTCCTTCTCCCTTGCTTAGACATTTGAGTAATGGCCATGTGTATGAACTTTTGTATACCTCATCATCTCCTATAGAATGTACTGAGGTGCCCATATCCGCACTTAGCGAGCTTCTTTGGGATCTTGTGGAAGGTCACCATCTTTGAGGAATTTGTAGATTGGATATCTCTAGTCTACCTGATCCTCTATAACCAAGTTCTCTTCTTGGTTAATGCTGGGAGAATATAGTTGTTCCACTAGTTGCTTTGCTTTTGTACTAGCTATCTCTCGGTAGATTTTGGATAGCACTTCTAGGGTTCTTAGTTTAACTCTTGAGTTCTTCAATACTTGGCTAGAATAATTGAATTGGATTGATGAAATTTAAACTAATTGATCATATTGGAAGACAATCATGGTCATTAGAAATCTAGCTTGAACAACTTAATGAAATCTTGGTTTGATCTCAATTGGGTGTGTATTGAATTGATTGATGAGTGAAGAATTTCTTTCAAATTTGAGATCACATCACATACCTCCCAAGCAATCGTTGTTTGAATGCCATGATGTAGGTAGCATCATTCTTTTGCTCTATGTCAACTACTTCATTGCTGAAATGGCTGTAATAGCTTCTGTGCTTTCACCGACCCCTTGGCATCATAAAATTTTTTAAAGATTATCAAAATATCAGTCTAAAAGTGGAAAAAGAAAATTTAAGCATTTCAAACAAATTTGGTTACACCAATAAATTAGTCAATATTTATCCAAAGTCTAACATTCTATTACTTACTTTTAATCCCTCAAATATTGTAATATCAAGCAATAGTAAATTGATAAAAGCTTCAAACCATTAAGTTCAATCTTCCTCAAGAAATCCATTATAATATTTATTTCCCCAAATTAATAGGTACAATAAATGCGACATTTGTTATAATTCTATCCATCTTCCCTATCTTATGTGATGGAAAAAGAAAAATTACATAATTGGGATGTAGATTTTAAAGCTCCAATTGTTCCGAGTGGGCCAATGCCAATGTTAAGGTCCAAAAGAATTAAAGAAGATATGTTGGGCTTGGTGACACAAGTTCAAGAACAAATAAATCCGTGTTCTTTCGACATTGGACAATTCAAAGAAGTTGTTTTATTAAAAGCCTAAGATCTAAAAGAAGGGGCCCAAGAAGTCCAACATTAATTTTACGCCCAACATGATTGAGGAAATCAAATCCTAAAGATATCAAATATTCAAGATTTCCTAATCTTATTAGGTTTCTTTGTTTTAGTTATTTATGATTTGTAATAGGTTTTCTTTATTATATTTGGATTCTCCTATGAAACTCCTAATAGGATTACAATTAGTAGATTTTTATACTCTATATATAGTCGGCCAATGGCTCTATGTAATTCATTTGATTCATAACTATTTTATGAGAGAGGAATTGTTCCTTCTTAGTTCTTTGTTGCCCTGGTTTTGAAGTTCTCAAACTTTCGAGTTGGTGTGTTCATCCTTTGATATTGTTGGTTCTTGTTAGTGTAGATCAATAGATCAATAATTCCTATTATTGGTCTTTGTTTGTTCTAATCTAGGGTCTCCAATCCCTAAATCCCTAATTCCTGATTTTTCCTTTTGGATAATTTAAATTTTGATGTAGTCAACGCTTTTGGTGAAGATTGCATCATCTTTTGGTATCAGAGCAAGATTGTCTAAACTCAAATTTTCACTATCTTTTATTATTTATGTTTCTTTTGTAATCTCTTCTTCTTTGAACTCCGATCCTTCAAAAAAAAAAAAAAAATCTACCTTTTTGTTACTTTTATCAATTTTATGTTTTTCTTTTTTTCTTTGTTTGTTGTTGATTATCTATCAGGTTTATTAATCAAGATGTTCAATCTTTTCTTCAAGAAATTCAATTTTCCTTTCATTGTGAGATTCCTATTACTGATAAATTGAGATAGTTATTGGAATCAGTTATTTGTTATCTGTTATCAGTTATATATATCTTTTTTTTAAAAAATCAAGAATCTTTAAAAGTTTGATTCTTTGAAGTTGTTGGGATTAAAAAAAAGAAAAAGTAAAGCTTCAAAAAAAAAAAAAATCCCAATTAAATGTTGTTAGTTTTGATTATTGGGTATAATTTGCATGTATACAAGTGGTTATAGTATTTGTTGAAAGGAAAGATAACAACCCTTAAACTCTTGCTTGATTTTTGGTTGAACCAAGTTGTTTGATTTTACTGACCCATTTTCTTGATTTCCTTTCTTTGATTCCAATCATATTCTATTTGAGAATTGACTTGTTAAGGGACTTACATGCTGCTTGATTGTTTGCTTTGTTTGGAATTAAGTTATTTAAAGAACTTAGCAAGGAACTAGAGGGGAAAAAGGCAAGAGTGTGTGAACTCAATAGAGTGATCTGAAAAGGCCTTGAGTTCTTTTGTTGTCAATCCACATTCATAGCGACATGTACCATGTCCTCAATCTCTACGTAATGTTGTAGCTCTTCTACATTGGCAATTTCTCGATTTAGACCATTTAAGAATCTGGACATGGTTACTTCTTTGTCTTTTAGCTGTTATCATTGCAATTTCCATCTCCTTATGATATTCCTCTACCAATTTACCTTCTTGAGTGAGAGTATGAAGGTGATCAAATAAGTCACAAGTGTAGTGACGTGGAATGAATCTACGCCTCAGGATTCTTTCCATCTTTGCCCATGTTTGAATTTTCGGTTATCCATTCCTTTTCGCAGGTCTTAAATAGGTCACCAATGAATTGATGCCTATTGTCTGATATGATAGCTCAAGGAATCCCAAATCTTCAAGTAATGTTCCTCCATACGATTGATTGGACTTTTGGCTGTGAGATTACTGCCATTGGTTCTACTTCAACCCATCGAGTGAAATACTCCATAACAACAATGAGGAACTTTATACCCCCCAACTTCCTTCGGCGAGGGCCCCAGGATATCAACTTCCCATATATGGAAAGGCATTGACATGTTGATCTACTGGTACTTAGTGGGTGGTAGGTGTGATTTGCTTCCGTGTAATTGGCAGCTCGTGCACTTCTGTATGACCTCCTCAACTTCTGAAACTATTGAGGGCCAATAATATCCAATCCTTGGATTTTCTTAGCAATAGTTTTAGCTCCTATGTGTGATCCACATATTTCGTTGTGCACCTCTTCAATGACATATTGTCCTTTTCCCTTTCTTAAGCATTTGAGCATTAGCCAAATGTATGACCTTCTATATACCTCGTCATCTCCTATTAAGACGTAGCGAGGTGCCCATCTTCGCAGTTGGTGAGCTTCTTTTGGGGCTTGCGTGAGGAACTTGTAGATGGATATCTCCAGTTTGCTTGATCCTCAATAACCAAACTCTTCTCTTCAGCTATGATGGGAGAGTGTAACTGTTCCACGAGTAGCTTGGCATTTGTTCCAACTACCTCTGGGTATACTTTGGATAGTGTGTCTGCTTCTGAATTTGTCTCTCTAGGAATTTGCTAGATTAGGAAGTAGTCAAGCTTAGATACTATATCCCTTACTCTTTTGAGGTATTTGATCATATCATTTTCTCTTGCTTCGAATTCTCTAGCGACTTGGCTGGCTCTGACCCGTGAATCCGTTTTGACATGCAGTTTCTACAGTTTGAGAGCTCTTGTAAGTCTTAGGCTTGCTAAGAGAGCCTCATACTAGGATTCGCTATTCAAGGTTGGGAAGTTGTACTTCACAAAGTAAGGGATTCTCACTCCCTCAGGGCTGATCAGCACAATTCCCGCACCTGAATTTTCTTTCTCCGTGGAACCATCTATGTACATGGTCCAGATATTGTCTTTGCAGGGGATGGTGAGCTCTAGTGGAACTCTGGTACACTCTTCTACTTAGTCTGAGAGAGCTTGAGCTTTGATGGCCTTCGTTGGCTCCAAGTTGATTTGATAACCCGAGAGCTTGAGAGACCACTTCATAGTTCTGCCTGATAGTTCTGGCTTTTTTAGAGCTTGTTTCAATGGTAGGTTGGTTAAGACACTTATCAGGTAAGCTTCAAAATATGGCTTTAATTTCCTTGAAGTAATAGTGATGAGGTACAAGAATTTATCGAGGTCCGAATATCTTGTCTTTGGACCTTTGAGCAAGCGACTAACATAGTAGATAGGGAATTGCTGACCTGACCTTTCAACTGAGTTGACTGCCTTCTCAGTTGATGTTAGGTACATGCAGATTTCTTCACCTAACCTCAGAGAGACGAGATGGAGGGGATTTGTTAGGAAGTCCTTTAGTTTTACAAATGCTACCTGACAGTCTTCGGTCTACTGGAAGTCTTTTGGCTTCTTTATGGAGTCATAGAATTTCTCTCCTTTATGTGCCATTTTGTTGATGAAGCGCCCCAGCACTGCCATCTTTCCTGCTAAGTTGTGTACCTCCTTGAGGTTTTTAGGAGGTTCCATTATCCAGCAGTGCTTTGATCTTGTCTGGGTTGGCATCAATGCCTCTCTCTAAGATCAAGAAACCAAGGAATTTGCCTCTTGAAACTCCAATGGTGCATTTCTCCCGATTAAGTTTCATGTAAGCAGCTTTCAGGGTTTGAAAAGTTTCCCTGATGTCCTCGATAAAATCTTTTGAGGTCTTGGACTTGATTACTATGTCATCCACATAGACCTCGAAGTTCTGCCCGAACTATTTCTTGAAAACTTTGTGTATTGCCCGTTGGAATTCAGCTCATGCATTTTTCAGGCTAAAGGGCATCTTGGTGTAGCAATAGGTTCCCACCTCTGTGATAAAGGAGGTCTTCTCCATGTCCTCTATGGCCATTGGGATTTGGTGATATCCCTTGTAGGCATCTAGAAAGCACAACCATTGGTATCCGGCTGTTGAATCCCCTATCTAGTCTATGCTGGGAAGGGGGTAGAAGTCCTTCTGGCAATATTTGCTGAGTGTGGTGAAGTCCGCAAACATCCTCCATGTCCCTTCCTTCTTCGAGACTACAATTTGGTTGGTTAGCCATTCAGGGTACAACACTTCTTTCAGAATTCCACCGTCGAGAAGAGCTTGGACTTCTTGAGCTATGACCTCATTGAGTTCGAGGACAAAGATCCTCTTCTTTTGTTTGACTCTTGGCTTCAGCTCGACCTTATGTTCAGCAATTGTGTGGTCAACCCCCTCTAGGTTGCTGGGCTACCAGGCGAAGACCTTCAAGTTATCTTCAAGGGAATCAACTGGTTTCCCTTTGATTTTTGGAGGTAAGAGCTCTCCAATTTCGATCCCTTTCTTAGGGAATTTAGGGTTGAATAAGACTTTCTCTCCCTTTCCTGTTGCCTGGATTCTGAGGTTATCATCCTCCTTTGGGAGGTCTATGCACTCCTCCTGCTTGGGCTCTGGCGAGCATTCCTCATTGCCCTCAGCCAGGTATCATTCAGCAGCAATCTGTTTATCTCCTTCAAGGATAATCCAGGAGTCTCCAACCTGAATTCTCATGTTGTAATTGAGCAGGGAGATCACTGCTCTTAGGTCCATAAGTCCCTTTCGGCCAAGGATGGCATTGTAAGTTCCAAGGGCATCTACAACCATCCAATCTATTATTTTGGTGACCTCTCTGTCGCCCACGCGGACTATGGTTGAGGCTCGTAGGACTCCATCAGAGTAGGTGGTACTACCGTTGAAGCTGGTCAGAGCTGTTTCTAACTTCATTAGCAAACTCCTGTCAATTCCCATCTTGTTGAATGCTTTTCTGTACAAGACATTGATAGCACTCCCAGTGTCCACCAATATTTTTCTCACCAGGAAATCACCCACCTAGAGTGCCACTGTCAAGGGTTCTGAATCTCCCCCTCGAGCTCGATTGGACCTTTTTTCGATGGCGTTTATCTAGCCAACTGAAAGTCTTTGGTTGTGCGGGGTTGCTTGTGGTAGATTTGCAGGTCCCATATTTTTGGCCAAAAATTCTTGTAAGTTGCCTTCCTTTATCAGCCTTTTAATTTCACGTTTGAGGTCGAAACAATCCTCCGTGAGATAGCTGTGATCGTTGTGATAGTGGCAGAATTTTGCTGGATCTCTTTTGGCCTTAGGACTCTTGAGAGGCCTAGGTGCCTTCAGGAGACCTCTTTTCTCCATGACTACCATGATTTCTGTGACATCTTGAGAGGAGTGGTCACAAGGTTTGGGATGGTTTTCCATCTCTTTTCTGAGGTCCGTCCTTTGGAGTGAGGGTCTTTCCTATCCCGCTTTGATTTTTGAGGACTCCTTGGATGTCCTTTGTTGTCTCTTTCGATGGCTGAGGTGAAGCCAGGGATCTTCTTCTGGACTGCTATTTCTTCTGCCTTGATTAATTTTTCTAGTAGCGTTTGAAGCTCCTTGATTGTTTTTACTGGCTCTTCGGCCAGTTTGAGAGCTACATACCCCCCCTTGCAACAATGGCTTGAAGGCAGTGATATAGATGGCGTCAATTTTCTGCTCGATCTCCACTGCTTCGTCATTCAAACAATTATAATAGCTTTGGGTGCTTTCATCGACCTTCTGTTTTATGAGGAAGAGGTCGTTGATATCTTTTTTACATCCTGTTGCTCTGGTAGTTCTCTAGGAACAACTCCTTCAACTACATCCAGCTCAAGATGCTTGCCTTAGGAATGCCCTTGAACCAGGACTGGGCCTTTTTGGTCAATATTGACCTAAAGGCCCTACACTTGACGTGGTCGGGGTGCTCATACATCTCCATGTAGGAGACGTATTCATCAATGTGTTGTTGGGGTTCCCCAGTACCATCGTATTTATTCTCCAGTTGTGAAGCCTTGAATCCTGATGGCATTCTTGCGGTTTGGATGTTCTGGACAAACGGCGAAGGCTCGGTAAGGTTCACAATGCTCTGTAGCTCTTGATTGGTAGGGGGAGTTGCTCTCCTTGGTGGATTGGGGGCTACCTCTCAAGCGTTTTCACCTATCATTTCTATCCGGCTATGACGAGATGGCTTCCATGCTCCAAGAGGAGTTCGTAGCGAGCTCCCCTATCCTTCAATGTCTATATCCTGCCATTGGCTAAGTGAGATGGCTGCTCGATTGAGCCTGTCTCTCAGGTCATACCCATTTTCATGGTTGAGGGTTTCTCTAAAGTTAGCTACAAGTTGAGTTCTCCCTCTCTGTGACCTCTCTTCTGCTTGACCTGCTTCTCAACCTGCCTTATTGCATAGAGGATCGGCCCTTGCCTTTGAAGGTTGAAGTCGATCTGCTTGGGTGAGTCTAGTTGGAACCCTAGGTGGCCGTGAATCTCTTTGGGAAGGCTTCGGAGTGCGCCTAGTAGATATATAGTCAGGTCGGCTGGACACTTTTTCTAAAGCCGCTACCATTTGTTTCAGGAGGGATGCTGAAACTAACATCCGTGTCCTCCTAGATCTCTGTGGTCTGGGATCATTGCTATTGGCAATAGGATCTGGGTGTCCCTGCTAAGGCCCTTTTGGCACAGGCAGAGGGTTGACCAGGATCCTCTAGGACGGACTAGATGGTGTCGGCTCTTGGTGATCCTGTTGCGCGCTAGGCAGTGGATTATTATTGACGATGGCCTGTGCCAAAGGTAGCTCTTTTGGCACTGTCTCTCCAGTGTGCAGTTGTGTTCTAAGTGGTCTAGAGCGACGTGGCAGTTGAACCCATGACGGTTGTGATTGAGTAATTAGGATTTTTTTTATTTGTTTGTAGGAGGAAAAAGGTTAGGCCTTTTATTTTAGATCCCCACAGACAGCGCCATAAATGATGGGGTCAGAAATGGACTCCGTGGTCACCCCACTGAACCTGATGGAACTCTACGGTCAGCAGCTTGAGAAAATGAGAAAAAGGATCACCAAAGGGGGCTGTCGCCTGGGAAAGAGCTTCGATGCCTAAGTTGGTATTCTAAGAGATAATCGAAGGTAAGGACTGTTCTCAGAAAGCTATTGTGTTCCGATTGCCTTAGTTTTCTTTCCGTTGCCTTTTTCTCTCTTCCCTTCAGACTGATTGTGTGTTTTGATTAAGTAGTGAAAAAATAAGATCTGTTTCCTCCTGAATTCCTGCTCTGCATTATGTAACTATAGGCAATTAGGATAACTGTGGGATTCTGCCAAATCCCGCCAATTGCTCCTAGGATCATGGAGATTCCCTGGGATGAGAGATCTTGCCATTCACGTCTCTACTGAGAGCTACGAGCTTGCTAACCAACATTCAGACCAACTTTGCGACCTTCCCGTGGATGTTGAGTATCTCGAACATCTCTTCTGGTGAGGTCACGTCGAGTAGTCCTTGGCTCGTGGGAGTGATTTGGAGTCATGCACCGTTGATCATGGCATGGAAGATTTATGAGATGACTTGAGAGTTATCAGGTCGTGGGCCGAGTTCTGGTGGTACCTCTCTCGATCTCATTTAGGAGGTCGATAACCTTGAGGTCGATGACCTGGGAGGTTGGTGGTGGCAAGTCGCCGCCCACCTTCCCTCATTGACTATGTGAGTCTGACTTTTAGGAATTGAAGGCATAAGGCCTTTGACCCATTTGGATTGACTTCCATCCGGGTCCTGCTCGTTTATGTTGACTTATCCGGATCGTACCCGTTTCATCCATCAGTATGTATGAGGTATTCAGAGACATAGCATAAGAAGTCGATGGAGTCCTAAACAGAAAATAAGCAATGAAGATAAAGAAAATAAGAATATGATAGTAAAAAAAATTTAAATTGTTCTTTTATCACATAATTAGGAAAATAATTTTGTTTTTTTTTTCTATTTGATAAACAATAATGAGTTTTTTCTTTCAATCATTAGAGTACCCCTATCTATCCATTTGTCTATCTCTCTATATCTATATATTATATGAAGTGGTTATGGATTTATGGCTGACAAGTGTCATCGCTCCACAAGGTGAAAAGTACTAAATTTTAAGGAAAAAAATGCTAATGATGTTGATGGAACATAGCAATAAAAAATTAATTTTATTTTAAAAAATAATGTTAAATAGATAAAAATATTTTAAATACTATTTCGTGATTTCAAAAAAGTATTATTACTAGAAAATAATAAATAATATTAAATGACATCAATATTTTTGACATGATGTCAAAATAAACATAGAAGTACATGATGAAAATTTAGATATTTACTTTACTGATCATAATTGATACCCAAATCAAGGGGGTGAGGAAAATGACCAAGAAGATCCTAATATAGATGTTAACCAATTCATAAACGATAAGCCAACAGTAGACGACAGTAGTTGGGGATATAGATTTGAATAATGGATTGTGAAGTATGTGACAAGATTTTTGTTAAAATAAATAGTTTAGACAAAACATAAAAGATTGTAAGCAAGAACAAAGATATTGGGAGTTTAGAGCTGTTTATCTTATTTTAAACTTACCTATTGAAACAACCTCAACAATTCAAGAAAAAATAGACGAATTTATGCTTTTAGGAGTAAAACTTAAAGTAAAATTAATAAAGAAACATAAAAAACTAACTAAGTATTATAGAGAAGATCATTTACATGGATAAATACCAAAAATTAGAAGATAGTCCATTTAAGATAGAAAAAGATTAACAGAAATACAAAAAACGATAATTTATTATGGAGAAAAGATATTATAACAATTAAAAGATATCAATGAAAAACTTGATAAAAACTCAGAAAAAAGTATAATAGGAGATAAAAGTCAGATTAAATGACACTTAGAAAAAATGAAAATACCTGAAGGATATGGTGGAAATAATCTAAAATGTTAAACTCGGATTCAGAAAATGAAAATTATGAAGTAGATAATTTAATCACACAAATTGGAGATTTAACACTTCAAGAAGAAAATTTTATAAATATTAAGCCTAATTTTGCAATGAAAACTGAATGGAACCCTAACATAAATGATATACCTAGTACCAGTGGTGGTCAACCTACGATAAGAAGAACCAGTTTTGATAAGTCTACAAAGGATTATGCAGGTGTTCAGGCTACAATGAACAAAACTCCTCTAGGAGACATTAAAAATGAACCGATTAATTCCTTTGGAATTTATTTGGACTTAGATTGTGTTAAAAACACTGAAGAAGCAATAGATAAATGGGAGACGTCTTTACGGATAGCTGTATCTGTTAATAAAATGGATTTTGAAATAACTAAAGGATTTTTAGAACGGAGTCTAGTCAATAGTGTCTTTAGATTTTGGCAAAAATATTGAAGAAGAAACCAAAAGATACATAGATGGTGAAGACGATAATATAGCCAATTACATTTCTAGAGCTGCT